>WOGO01000560.1:0-22650 GCA_015342085.1 Leptinotarsa defecta | reverse complement strand
TAGCGATCGACGAAAAGAATTTACACTTTATCAGAGAAGGTTTTGTACCTTTTTTGTAATCTATTTATCAAATTGAACACGAGTACTTACACTTTGATAGCTGTTATTCAACGTGCACTTTAACTCAGGTTCTCATATGTAACAAAGTAAAATACGGCTCTTTTTAAACTTTGGTTAGGTACCACTTTCAGATTTTAAATATGATTTTCACTAGGTATAAACTTGATTTTTCAACAGAGGGTTATTTATACGTTCTACGTATTCAAGTGCAATGCAATAAAGTTAATTTCTTCAGATTTACTTACTGCCAGTCTTCATAGCCCACTGACTAATAAGAAAGGTCTACCAAGAACTAACGTTGAAAAGATTTTGAAGAAACACAAAGTCAAACCATACAGGCCCAGAAGAGTTCCTCAACTCAGACCAGGAGATTTTGAATGTGTTTCATTCCCAACAATGGCGTCCCTTTTTTGTGAATGATCGTTATAGACAGGATCATCCACCAACACGTCAAAGACCCACCAAGTTAATGGCCGGTCCTCAAAAGTCATCACTATGTTTCAAAGTCATGGTTCAAATCTAAGAACAGTTATGAATTCATGATAGCGCATTCAAATTGAATGATGCTCATCCAGGCAAACATTAATAAATGCAAGTTCGTGAAGCTACACCCATTTCCATCTTGCACAGTTTGAAGTGGGATTAAAATTCATGATTCTCGGGGAATATCGATGGGATAAACGGCTCTCTGTTAATTCGGAAGTTGAAAGTGGTAGTGGGAAATGGAATGGAAATTCAGTTTGATTCATTTTCATCCAAGAAGCTCTATAATTTGTTGTTGGAAAGTTCTTCTGATGAGTTTCAGGAACCTATACATCCATTCGATATTAGATCTCTCTGAACTAATATAATTTGTACGAAGCAATAAAATTAGTAAATCATTTGAACCAAGTTAATTACATGTCAATTATTGGCTGCAGTAATATATACCAAGAAGTCTCGATTTGTAAGACCTCTGCTTGATAGGGAAAACATATAATCAAAATACAGCGTAAGCCAAAAGTTAGGAATGGTGATATATCTCCGTTCAAATTACAACAGCAACATATAGCCTCTAACGCTATAATTCATCAACCTTGAAGGAAACATCCAAGTTACGATTTCTGTTTCATTCTCAATTTTTGTACTGAATACAATGAGAGAAATTCAATCACAAATGCAAATTGAAAACAAATGGAAGTAAAAGCTACACAACCATGAACCAGAGGATCATGAATGAATATCTTGCCAGTTTGAAGGTTTTTGATCTTCCTGCTTAGCAGCTAATGGCGTTTCACTCACTTGCACCAAGAAAAACAAACGGATAGTACAATAGTAACAACAGCGATAATAAATAAAAATTCACTTAATGAGCAACATTTTACTCCACGATTAATTTTTAGGGGAAACATTATTCTCTCTTCCCACTGTACGATCTGAATGCAGGATATCAATTTTTATAAGAACATTGATACAACTCAACATCATCAAAGGTTTGAGAGTACCTGTTGTCATACTTGTAACATGTACCAATGAACATTCAGCATTATTATATGGGCTTCTCAATCTGTTTCACAAAAAATTGGCTTTTCTCTCCTATTGAAGGTCCCTCGACTTCAAATTATACCAAAAACGAAAAAAATCTTCCAAGTAACTATAGATAAGTTGCATCACTATCAGTGATATGAAAAATCGGTGAAATCGGTTGATCAACATAATCTTAATTATCAACTTGTATATCAACATATTCATTAAAGTTCCTTTCTTCAAGTCGTTCACTGATCGTTTCACTGCCTAAATTATCTGGTCAACAAGATCAATACACGATGTTCTTATATACGTGCATTATTCAAGCAAAATTAAATGAAAATCATGAAATGACAGTTTTAATCATACACGAAAATAAACATTAGGACAAACTCAAAAGTAGATTTGAAACAGTTTCGGGGCCTACATTTTATTTGAGGTCAGTACCAGTAATTTTTAATTTCTGTAGTCGTTCCATATTCAATTATATTGAGGCAGACCCTTAGATGTTATCACAGTAAGAGACTCCAGATTATATAAGTACTTCGTAAAGCTCCAGTTTGAGTCGGTACAGCAGCCTTGAGAAATATTATGAGACCTCTGACAAATGGTATTGATGTGCTTGTTGAATCTGAAATCAAACAGGTTCTAAGTTTTTCTAATTATTGGAGGTGCATCTTCATTAAATTGTGCATGGATCAAACCTTCAATTTCAGCTCTTTTGCATTAGGTATCTATAGGTGACAGTTGAGATTCACCAACATTAATCCTTATAATTTCATCTATATCAGTCGTGTCAAAGATACGACCCCCGGACCGTATCAGTACGGCCCGCGATCGAAATGTGTCATAGAAAGAAACGCGTACCTAGACAAGAGAGAGGGTATTAATTAAGTACCTATTTAGTTCTAGTGAACAACTTAATCATAGACATCAACGCCATCTCTCAGCAACAAGCGAAAATACCCCAGTATTTCTGTTGAAGCCTTCGAGTCTAGACTAAAACCGTTCTTCTCGATAGTAGAGAAGTACGTCGACACGACGTGATTGTTGAATCGAGTAATCGAAGCGATACGGTCGGAGAAGGATTGTAGTTGTACTGCGAAGTAGTGATTGGGAAGGTATTGTGCATTTGTTTGTATCGGGGAGTAGTTTTAGAAAGATTTTCTGCATTTCGTGGTCTTATTCAAGCTTTCATGTTATGAAAGGGCAACTTAGTTGATTATGACAATGACTTGTGGGTAATTGTGCCTTTCTGATAGATATGAATTAACACTTGACTGATCTGAGTATCAAATTGCATGGTAAAAATTTATCTTTGAAACAAAGTTGAGGATGTGGGAAAATCAAGTAAAGAATCAAACTTTGGATCAGTTCCCACATTTAAAATCATTTGGCACAGTGAAACAAAAAAATGGAAAAATATTCTCAAATTCTGCAAAATTTGAAGTCTTCAACAAAATGAATGGAATGGAATTTCCAACTTTCAACAATCCATTCAATTTTGAAGCTTCATAGGCACCAGTTCATTTGCAATGGAGTTGAAACATGTTCAATCGGACAGTATTTTGAAAAAAAAAATCAAAGAGTTCAACGCTCTTATATTCACCCTCTTTCATAACTTTAATATGATTTTCAACAACAGTATATTATATACTCCATAATCAAATATATACGGAAGACCAGGGCCGCCAAATAACCTAGTTTTTATCTTTGAACAATTTAAATAATGAAACAATAAACAGATCTCATAATGTCTGTCAACAACAAACTGCTACACGAATTGCGCTCATCATTTCAGTATAATTATTTTTCCAATCACGTTGAGATCCGATAATAAAAACTGAATCACGCTTTTATCCAATTTATTGTATATTTCAATATTTTACAGATAAAACTTTCAATAACAGTCCATGCACGTCTCTCACAAGCTCATTGGAGAGTACTTTAAATTCTTGGAATCGAATATGGATCCTGGATAAACATAGGAATTTCAATGAAATTATTTCTGAAAGGAAAATATTCCGGAACGTCTGAAATTACAACGCGTATTCACTTAAACACTGAAATATCTACCCCGTATATAATGGAAGATATTTCAAATGTATTGTAAAACTATACTGCTCAAATATTTTATAAGACCTTGCCAATCTGGGTTATCCAAACATGTGCTGAGATTTTTTCTGGATTCTCCTTGGATACTTGATACTTCTGTTAGATGCGAATTGGCAGTGAATGTTGGTTCAAAAAAGGAGCACTTCAAAACAATCGAGCGATGATGTGATCTTGTTTCGATACCCCCATCTCAAAACTGTAATCTTCTGGATTCATAAGGTTCATTGTGTTGAAAATCATGTTAAAATTGTACTTCAGATCATAAGTTATTCGTTGCATTCTACAGCGACAAACATATTCTTTACAAATTTACAAGGATTTCGTTGATTGGTTGAAATAAAATAGTAATATTATAATTTGTATAATGAACAAAAGTAATTTTTTGTTAGAGAAATCAGAGATTCACATCAAGTTTTACCACCGTTCATAGAGAGAAATTATCAATTAACTGAATAAAAATTGTCAGAACACATTTTGAAATTAGTTGGTGAACATCGAGTTGAATGAGACAAAATGAGAATGATTGCCAATGGACCCCACTCTAAGAAAAGTAAGCTTGAAGAATCAGCTTATCGGTATCTGTATCTCTAGAGTAGGGAGAATGAGTGTAGGCCCACAGTACTTAGGCCACATGTGACCCATTGTACATCCTCCCAAAGAGTTGTCTTCCTAGGTCATCGTCCATCCTGTCCTTTCCAGGAAAGTGGACAGGTCTCTGGGAGACATCTCCTTTATATCGGCAGGTGTAGGCCAAGACTCGCCGAACACACACTCTCTTATTGACGATAACTCCAGACATTCGCATAGGACATTTCTGACAATTTCATCTTCCTGTTCACACATCCTGCATAGAGGTGTGTTCACTAGCCCCATATTGTGGAGGTGTTTCCTCGGTTGACAGTGGCCAGTCAGAATCAGTGTATATTCTTCTATATGGAGAGAAGTATATATCAAAAATCTCCTCAGAAATCTTCGCAGTTGTTGAAGAAAGACTGACAGTATTTGGTGGCAAATAAAATTGATGGGGAAAAAAGCAATTATACTTTGAAAAAACTAATTATTGCAATTTATTCTATGATTTTCAATATAAAGGGTTTGACAACAACCGCGACACGTGTTTTGCTATACAATAGCCCCCTCAAGCATAAACTAAAAGTTACTTCTAAATTACAACCATTTTATACTCTAACATATAACCTACTTGTATGCCTACTTTCTGATAAATAAATCTACCTGAAAAGGTCAGGTATAAATTAATCAACTATATGAATAATCTTTGGAAGGTACCGTAAATATACTTGACTATTTTTACCTAGAAATAAGCAGATTCAATAATGGTGAATTATCCAATTCAGATTGATCGTTCATTATATATTGGGAGTTTTTTAATTTGTTCATTTCCATACTCTCCAACAGGCTAAGTTTCACACCTTTTTTTGGAAATGGAGGGGATTGAATTTATGGTTGAACTCATGTCTCTCTAAGATTAAATGAGTGGTATATGTAGAATTAATTCTTCCATTTTATAAAACTCTTTTGTGTTTTTTTATGCAGGATTTCAACGTTCTTGCAGTTTGACCTATATAAAACATCCGACATGACCCATATGATATTTTATACACTCCCGACTTTTCAGAAACTGAACCTTAATGTTTGTTATTTTTGATGTGCATACCTAAGTTGTTGTTGGTTTTGAAAGCAATATTTACACCTTTGTTGTGCAGAAAATTTGAAATATTTGTAGTAGGTTGGCCTGAGTAGGCTGAGGTTCTTTGACTTTTATCCTCTTCTTTTCGAATTGGATAAACTTCCTTTGAAGCTTGGCTGTATAACTTTTTTGATAATAAGGAATGTATTATACTGCTATCGTTATCATTGTCGACAGCTATTTGTTTTATTAGGTTCAGTTTTTCATTGAAATTCACCTCTGACAAGGGCACTTTTATCAGTCTGTGGATCATATTGTAGAGAACTGCTACTTTGTGCTGATACGGGTGAGTGGACGAATTATGAATGATAGTAATATATGTATGTGCCGGCTTACGATAAAACGAAAAATCATGTTTGTTGTTAAGTTTTGTTAGTGTCAAGTCCAAAAAATGTATGGAGTCGTCCTGTTCCATATCCGATGTGGATGTGATAGAAGGGTGGAAAGAATTAATGAAATTCAAAAACATAATTAACTGTCTGATTGTTTGTGTGAAACATACCAGGATATCATCTACATATCTAAACCAGCACACAAAATTTCTTACCAGTGGCTTACTGTGTATTTTTCTCTTCAAATCGTCCATGGAAATCTCCGCCGGAATGGGACTAAGTGGGTTTTCCTTTATGAGACCTTTGCAGGATGTTTTTGCGTTGGTGCGTATTTATGAGTACTTGATTCACCAGACACAAACCTAGAAGGTAGTCATCGATTTGTTAATAAAACGTTTTTCTCTGGTAAAATCATACGTTTTCGATATAATGAGATTTTACACAGCGGGACTCCCATGAAAGTGTAATAGATTGGGAGGCGAGGATGAAATATCTAGCTTCGAAATGTAAATTAGTGCAGATATGTTGGATATACCCGTGATAGACATTTTCGTTCTGGGAATGAGCGACACAAAAATTTTAGACATATTGCGTGCAGAGGATGCCTCTGACTTTACAGTGACCTCCAAAAATATTGTGGAATAGGTTTTATTCAAGAAGTCAGCGCTTCAAGAACATCATGCTAAAGAAACGTCAATGGAGATTGTAAAAACGAAGCGTTTATCACGTTTATAAATTTGGTGGACTTCGATAGATAATCAAATTGAGTCAATTGCGAAAACCTGTGAGATACATGGAATTAATCCTCCAAAATCTATTCTAGTCACTTGGGAGTGCCTTAGGAATACTGGACTGGGATTTACGTCTATTTTTTCAGTCCCATTATTGGTAAAAATGTCTGTCGTACAACATGTCACGTCAATCTGTATTGAATACTTTGAAGTAAATAATATGACGGCTACCAGTACAATGAAAATTTTCAGGGGATTGTTCGCAAGATTTGGCTGGAAGTTTTCTAAGTTTTCTCGAAACCAGTGGCATGAAACACATTACCAGAGTTCTTTACCATTCTGCCACTGACGAAGAAACGGAGGGGGCTGTCAAAATCATGAAATAATAGTTTTGAAAGCGACACGCGATGGTTAAAAAAATATTGGGATCATTCTAATAATGCATCGATTCTTGTTTCATCACAGAAACACCGCGCAAATAAATACAGTGACGGTAATTGCGATGTAGATTCGACTTATTTTTGCCATCTATTCCAGATACTATCCGCAGGAAACAAAACTTGCAAATAAGTAATTCTGAGAGAAGAAAAGGGGAAAACTCCGAAGCAAACTATAGAGGTTTGTTTGAAGATGGTTGACAATGTTTCGTGATGTAATTTATCAGTTCGGACTTCCATTATCTAATATAATATAAATTGATTTGAAATCCCTAAAAAAATTAAAAGGATTAGCTGAAAAATAACAATTTTATCAAGCCGCTAAAAATCAATGAAGCGAAGAAAGGGAGGAGGGGATAGGTGAAAGCAGTCGAATGACCTATAAATAGTCATATTTCGAAGGAATGAGTCCAGTTATCACCCGAAGATGATTGTGGATACTAACAATCAAAACAGCATGTAGTAACTTGATTTGAAATCTTTCAATTTTATATTTGTTAATTTACTTTTCTTGTTAATATTTTTTTTTAATTTTTCAGCTCGTGTTTATAGTCCAATTTTTTTCATTCGTTTGGTTGTTGCTTGCATATTGTTCCAGTGTAATTTTAGTTTTTTGCTTAATGAAATTGTTATTTTCAGCCAATCCTTTTAATTTTTTCAGGGAGTTCAAAATTAATTTATATCATATTAGACAATGGAAGTCCGAACTGGTGAAATACAAACTATAGAGCTTATGCTCGAGATTTTAGATAATATTCGAATAAGAGGTGTCAAGGTATCATAATGGACGTTCTAGAATGATTAATTTTCAGAGTTCAAACATCTCATGGAATGATATTGAAACGTCATTTAAATCGACTCAAAAGAAATTACACGCCCGAAAATACATCTGTGAAGGCAAATGTGGATATCATTCCTCGATAAGACATATTTCTGAATACTGTAAATATTGATCGCATTGATGTATAAGTGAAAGTGGCGGTAACGGCGATGAAACTGACAAAGACTTCGAACGAGAAGATAATGATGGTTCACCTGCTTCACAACGGATGCTTTTTACCGGACTAGTGCAGAAGGCTCCAATTGCAATTCTGATGGCATTATTCTGAATGGTATCCAGTTGTTTCAGAACTGTCTTCTTTGCCGAGTAGTCTAGTTTGGATCTTATTAATGACATGTAGATTTGCATTAAGGTCTTTGTATCGGCACCTCAACTTTTAGAGGAAATGGTTTTCATCAAATTCAGTCTTTTCTGATAGGAGGTTTTGAGGTGTTGAATATGTAGCTTTCAGTTCAGTCGGTGGTCTAAAATCATTTTTAGAAATTTTATATTCTCCACGTATTGGATACTCTTGCCGAAGAGTTGTAATTGGGGTAGGTTTCCTTTATATCTCTTGCAGAACCGGATGCACTTGGTCTTGTCTTCTGATATCTGAAGTCCTGTGAAAGAGAACCAGTCTTGGAGTTTAACAAGGAAACGTTGTAGTTATACATATATCGTTTTGGGGTTTTTTCCTCT
Source organism: Leptinotarsa defecta (assembly GCA_015342085.1). Lineage (NCBI taxonomy): Eukaryota > Metazoa > Arthropoda > Insecta > Coleoptera > Chrysomelidae > Leptinotarsa > Leptinotarsa defecta. Next base: position 14,242 of record WOGO01000560.1, on the reverse strand, counting down.
GCCGAAGACTACGAGATCGTCTGCGTATAGCGTTGTCTTGTGCGGTGTGGTACATTCTTCTATTATGCTGTTGATGGCTCAAAGGAGAACCTTGACGTACTCCGTTTTCCTGAATTTTCGTGGTAGGCAGGATTCCGTTAGCCTGTACTCGAAACTTGCGAAGTTTCAAAAAATTGTTTACAAATGCTAGAGAGTTTGCACCAAATGACCATTTTCGCAGTGTTTTCAGTATTGTATGTTGCCGTACCGAATCATATGCTCTGGCGATATCGAAGAAGATCGCAATACATTCTTGGTCGTTGATAAAAGACTGTGTTCGGAAATTAGAAGTTCATTTTCTACTATGAACCATGTAAATCTGTTATTGACGATTTTTTCTAACAACTTGCACATTGCACATATTGGCGAGATTGGACTGTATGATTCTGGGGATAATTTTAATTTGTTTTCTTTATGTATTGGTATAATGATTGATTCAGTCCATTTCTAAGGAAATACGTGTTTGTTCCAGATGATATTGTATATTTTGAGCAGCAATTCCTTAGCATTTTCTGGTTACATTTTTAGTAAAACTGTTGGAATATCATCAGGGCCAGGAGAAAAATCTTTCATGCATTGGAGGCATTCGCAAAGTTCTCTTAAAGTTATTCGATTGTCTAATGCATTTGATATTGTGGCTGAAGAAATTGTAATTTATTCCTCTCTTAACGTCGTCTATTATATAATAACGTCAGGAGACATATCGTTGCTGGAGTGTTGTTGAAAGGAGGCTGCTAGGGTTTCTGCTATATCTTTCGGAGATATAAAAATATTTCCGTCCATTGCTATGTGGTTAATAAAATTGTGGGATTGAATTCTAGATAGTTTTTTAGTATTTTCTAGACGGTACTTGATGAAGTTGACCTATTTAGTCCGTTCACAAATGTCTTCCACGAATTGCTTTACTCTTTTTCATCGTGTACCTAGCTACTGCTCTCAAGCGTTTGATTTCTATTCAATTTTCAGCTGTTTTGCGTTTCTTGAATATGTTGAATGTTTTTTATATTCCTTTATGTTTTTTCATCATTCTATGTTCCACCAAGGAAGTGGAGGATATTTGAATATGGTACTAGTTTTTCCAATACTTATTTCTGCTGTTTCATCTGTGAGAATTGCTCAACAAGCTAGATGTGATATTCCATTCTCTTTCATAGTTGATACTTCATTATCTATGATGGATTCATAGAGGTTCTAGTTCGCATTTTTTAGATTCCATTTCGAGGGTGTAGTAGAAGAGAATTCTGTTCTCTCTGTAGTCATAATGATAGGATGATGATCACTACCATACAAATCTGAAAATACTTCTCATTTCAGGATCATAGATAGTTCCGGTTTGCAAAATGATACATCAATTTCAGATGATTCCCCAACAGCTGCATTGAAGCTAGTGTTTCTACCGTCATTAAGGAGATTGAGATTGGTTATATTCATAAGATTTTCAATTTTACGACCCACTAAGGTTTTTTTTGGCCTTTCAATCGACACCGCTACTGCTTCTAGATTTGTCGTGAAAGAAATGAGTTCTGCCTCTACTGACTTTTTTATATATGTAGCTACACCACCATTGGCTATAAGTTGACTGGGTCTATTTTTGTGGAATCAGTTGAAGTTCGAGAGTTTGTGGAAAATGTCGTGTCGGAAGTGAGTTTCTTGTAAGCTTAATATGAATAGAGAATATTTTGACACAAAAATTTTCAACATTTCCTATTGGGTATGATATCCATTGATGTTCCAGTGAAGTATCGACGTGAATTTTTTTAAGGAAAGGAAAGTGGTGAGACCGGACTAATATGTCTCCTGGGACGTATCGCTATCTTTTATGTCGCTAATCGACTCCAGTTCTGATTTTTCCTTGATTTCATTCTGTATTTTGTTACACCTTGATTTTATCCTTCTTTCCGTGAGAAATGGATACATCTTGTGTATTAGAGAAAGAAGTCCTTGAATATCGGAAGTATAGGAGTTTGTCACACTTGAAGAATCAGGCGAGCCGTGGACGTTTTCAAAGAAGTCAATGATCTCGTCGTATGTTAAAACGTGTTTTATGGTGTTGTCCTCAAACATTAGTTTGACTGTGTGTAAAAGGTCTTCTACTGGTGGGTTTTTGTCACCAATTCTGACTTTTTTCCTCCTCTGGCCTGTATTAGGTTTCAAAAATGTTGGATTTTCATTGACTTCAAGGACCGGTGGAGTTGTTATCTCAGATCTAATTCTATTATTTGGATTATTTGATGGAGGATTTTCATTAACAGTTTCTTGGGGATTGCTATCAGTGTTGACTGCGTCTTTCTGAACAACGACGGCCGTTTTCTGTCATAGTGTCCTTTAGGTATTGAGGGTCTCCAGTTTTGTTTGGGCAGTTGACTGCTAAATGTCTTCCTTATTTGCAGCTGAAGCATAGCTGATGATCCAAAGAGAGGTACATATGGTAGGATGTCTCGTCAAAATTTATAATTATTGATTGGGAGATTTTGGAATGGTCTGCAGGAGTAACATACGTTCGTCTTTGACAGCTAAGAATGTGTTTGTATTTGGGATGAGAAACTCCCATTCTCAAAAAGGAAATTGGTGACACCAGGTTCAGATTCAACTTGCATAATTCCTGCTCCATGAAACTAGCAGGGCACACATTTGAAATTATTAGCTCTTCGTTGGGAGTGATTAGTCTTCGAGCTGTATGGATTTCTTGGTTGATAACAATTTTTCCGTTAGTGTTGTTCATGAATTCTTCAACTTTTTTTTCGTTGGACAGATATATGCATACTCTGTTGTTTGAGATTCTTGAGAAAAAGAGGATAACCTTTGGGTTCACTTTTCTACCTAAAGCAAGGAGGTAGTCTTCTAACTTCAAGTTATATAGGGCATCAAATAGAATTGCTTGTTTTTTAGTGGGGAACTTCGGCATATTTGGTTGGATAAAGGCAGTGGAAAACAATCTTGTAGAGTTATTGGAACTCCTGTAGTCAGAAGTACCCGCCAATGAATTTTCATCTATAATTGAAAGCAGGTTTCATCGAGGTCTAGTACGGATCTGGGACAATGATAACAGACAGTATTCGTCCTTGGATTGATAGCAATTTAGTATGTTTTTGTTTTGTAGTTGAATTCAATCAAGAAAAAACAATGGACTTACGGGTCTCCAAGTGGTCTCCAATTATGTGAAGACGTGCGAAATTCGTAAAATGTTCGAATGATTTATTTCACTGATAAACTAATAATTTCAAACGATTCCGATAAGTACACCTGTTGTTTATTCAGTCAGAACCGGACTCCCATTATGTGGTTTGTTTCTTGTAGATATCCATATTGTATAGCTGATTTTTTTTATCTGGGTATATATACTCCCGGTATCTTATGTTTGAATTCCTACATGTTTGGCCTGTATAAGCTGCTGAACAGTTACCACATTCTAATCTATATATGCCCGATTTTTCCTACTTATCCCTTTTGGATTTTGCATTGAGTAACATGTTTCCCAAATTATTCTTACTAGTAAATGGTGTGATTATTTTGAGTTTTGAAAAATAGTTTTTTATGTTTCCAGAGAGCTTTCACGAATAGCTCATGCTGGCATATTTATCAGCTTCTTTAGGTTCTTTATAATTTAGATATATTTATTTCCTGATCAATGTTTGATTCTTATTGGAGATCAGTTTATCAATTCAGTTGACGGGAATTTGATTGTTATATGCTATCTGTTTAATAATCTTCATTTCTACATGGAAAGTATTCTCTGGTGATGGAATCATAAATACTCTATGTATACGTATCATTGATCTGAATGCCGATAATGGACTGAGAAAATCCGTAGAGATTGTACAGTCCGTGATAATGTTTTTCTTGCTATTGTTTATTCCATTCTGACCGCGAATTCAACTTATCGTGGAGAGTTTTGAATAAATTCAAAAACTGATATATCTATCTCTTTGAGCCAACGAACTTTATCATCGTATTGTCAAATATAAAAAATAATCATGAAATAATTCAAATTCATTCAAGCAAATACATCAATTGAAAGATGTTCCAACCTCAACTTCAATAGTCTAAAACAAATACACCCAGTATTCAGAATTTCATCTTTCAATATCTCAAGTTCAAAGACATCAAAATTGATACGATCACAGAATATAGAAATATAAAACAATCTCCAAATACGCAAACTTTGCACAGATGCATGCTGGGCATTTTCCTTAGCTCAATGACCGGATCAAAGTTGAAATGACAACGTATAAATCTTCATAAATATTGAGGGAGGTCAAGATCATGAACACACAGTATTGAGAAATTCATTCAGTATCTATTAATCTTCAGAAAAGGTTCCAGCAATGCAGCACATCTCTTTATCTTCGATGCTGCTGGGTGGCAGTAGAATGTAAAGTTTTGGTGATTTATTGTATTTTTCATCAACATTTTAGTGTGAGTTTATTCCTAAAGTATTTTCCCGGTTTGAATACAATAAATATTTAATTAAGTTTCTAAATGAATTCTTTCACTATTTGGATTAATGATAAATGGGTGAAACACTGAATAAAATACACTCGGTAATAAGCCAAGCGAGTACAGAGTTGGGACAGTATATTCAAGGACTTATTTTGACAAAATGTATCAGTTACTTGAGAATGGTTTAATAAAGCTAAACCGGTCTATCAAACAAAAAACTTAGTAGAAATCAGACAAAAATTATTTACTTTTTTGTATATTGAATATGAATTTCTAATAAATAAATGAGTTATCAATCGAACAACCATATGCAACATTATATTATATCATCATTGTTGAAGCACCCTCACAGAACAGAAAACAATATCGTTCATTCTAGCAAACAGCATAAAGAATTATTCAATCTCCAGCAACGAACGTCAACTTACATACGTTGTTTTTTTCATTAACCTAACTAATTCTTTTCCAAGGGAAAAATAATAATATTGGTATCATCATTCATCAAGGATCATTTGAATACTGAAATAAATAGAAATATCAACTATTGGTACCACCTAGCGGCAATGTCAGAACTACCCTATTTGGTCTACAAACATTCCTGAAACGAAAGCGCATCTCAGCATCCACGCAAAAACAGCTGAACGAATTTGCGTGAAATGTGACATTCAGATAGTTTTCAATCTGGTGTAACAAATGAAAAACTTGTTATCTCGGAGAATGGCATGGCTCAATGACTGTTATCAGTTGATATGAATACTTTATTTTTCTATTCTACTAATATTGTAAACTATGTTCATTCCATTATATCGTCTTCATGGGCTCATATTTTGAGTTAAAATATTCCAATAGACGACATTATATGATTCATCATTTCCCATCTTCATGATTTCCCTTCTCTTCGTGTTATTTTGTGTCATGTTTCAGTTTTGTGTAGATTCATGAATTATAATTTTTGTTCTTTTCCCTATGACATCTGCGTTTTGAGTCACAAATTCAGCAGAAACGACTATAAATACTCACCTGAGATCAGATTCGGAGAAGAGAGAATATTCAACACGCGACATTTTATGTTTTTGCTGAACGATAGCTACCGCGTAACAAAATGCGTTTTGAATGTGATACATTTTATAAACTCCATGATTATTAACGTGAATAGTGTTACTATATTCATAATTTAATTTTACCAATGGAGTCATTCGTCGAAGCTTGACTAGGGTTACAAACAGAATCGGAAAAATCTTAGGGAGGCAAAAAATAAAAACAGTGTTCAAGCTCACCAGCAAAATACAACAAAGCCTCAGACCTGCGAAAAACAAAAGAGATCCACTTTTAACTGCGGGGGTAAATCGTACCTATATCATGCATCTGCGGAAAAGTTTATATCGGTACCACCAAAATATCCATGAGTACGAGGCTGAATGAACATTGAAGGAACTGTAGATTAGGTCAAATAGACAAATCGGCAGTAACAGAACACGCGCTCAGTGAAGGAGATCACACGATACTGTTTGAAGATATGAAACTACTTGCTCCCGATCATGGATACCACAGTCGGCTTGTACGGGAAGCCATAGAAATACATAAACATACGGAAAACTACAACAGAAGCGAGGAGGTGATAACGCTTAACATAATTTGGAATCCCATACTAAAAGATGCTGAGGTGGTAACAGCGCAATGTTACGTCATTAACAGGTAATAACACTTCGGCCAATAGCAACGCATCAACAAGAGATGCGGACTACCTGAGTCAACATAAATACAACTTACGAACTTGAAATCATCAGTCTATCCTCAGCACTTCAAAAAACATAAATTTTGAACATGCACCCGATTTCGCTACATTATCCTATTATTCTATAGAATTTTCTGTATTGTAGATTTTGGCGAAATATATTCATTGCATTTTTGGCGGAGGTTTAAATAAATTTTCTGTCTAGAAACATAAAGACAAGAATACATCACCCGAAACATTTTTCAAAGCCATTTTCATTGACATAGGTACTGTTTTTGTATATGAATGAAATTTAGAGAAAGGTGGTTTTGAAAAATGCTTCCCAGGCTGGAAACTGGAATCCCATATATATGAAAAATTTCATGAAGAACAGGTCTTGATGTATGTTCTGAAGAATATCGTCGAAAAATTTCATTGGGGCTCCTTGCAGAAAAGCTACTACAATAGTCCAGATGTTTAACGGAGAAGTCTTTCGTTTGCATATGTTCATCCTTGAAAGTTGGAAAATTGGTTATTGTAGCGCTGAATTTTCATTTGAAAAAGCAATGAGGTTGTTTTTTGACACATTTTCGTGAAAACAATAAATTATATTGAATTCAGAATGCGAATCCGTTGGTACAAAGTTGATACAATATGACACTGCTGAAGGAACATGATCCAAATTAACTATTTTCATACTTGACATATTCAAAAAACATACTTCAATGTGAGATTTTCACTTGAAAGTTTAAAAAACCATATTTTCTGAATAAGTTTCAATGGATGTTCATCAAGTATCGGTCAGTTTCACGACTGAAGACGCTAACTTGGTTAGCGAAACGTGCGTCGAGAGACCGTAATTTTTGTTCTGGTGTTGAGGAAGTGTTTTCAATAGAGTCGAAAGTTGAAGTTACCTAAATTGATTGAAAACCTGTTACTTGTACTTTCAAATACAAAATCTCGTACATTCTGAACGTTAAATACCTCTGCCTCTCCCTCAATTCCTTGAATCTCAAGAAATATGAAAAAAAAATTTTCAAGTAGGTCAGGTAAAACTATCGTGACTTTGTATCAATTCCACTTATTCAGCACTGATATGAAGATTTGTAAAATTCCATTCATTTATTTTCTTTTAGATTTCAAACCATTTTAGGATTGCCTGGCATAAGAGTCTCCTACCATAGAGAAGGTGACTAATATTGTGAAAAAATTGTGCCGAAAACGATAACGCCCATTCTGTGTTATATTTTAGGGCATATTTTTGGGATTGAAGTCAGATTTTTTCTGGAAATGATTATTATTAGCTACCGATTTTTCACATCATAATGGAATATAATGAGAAATATTTTTTGGATCATTTCTTCAGTTTCAATGTCGAGAATAGCTATTTATGACGTGAATGTTGAAATAAGGTTTTATTTTGTGAGTGAATAAGTTTGCGAAACAAGTGTAACTAGTTGAGCAATTTCACGAACAAAATAAAACTTACTTTTGGCACAATTATTATGCATAGTTTTTTACAATTGTTTTATTTTCATTATAAAATGGATGAATTCAATAATAATAATGATATCAGTTTTTTTCATATGATGATTACATAGAAAACAAGTCATATAAAATGTGAAATGTAATATACAATACAATAAAAAGTTTATTACACACTAAGAGGGTAGAAATTTGAGAGTTTGAATTGATTTATGTACATTACATAATACGAGTATATATCACTCATCTAGAATATGATACAAGCTCCTCAACAGAGTAGGGAGAAATTTGAACACCATTAACCAGGAAGACTTTTTTTAGCAATTAACTCGTGAAAAAATACAGAAAAATTGTGAGAAATTTGAAAAGGTAATATAACAACATAATACATCACAGATTGAAAAAAATTGTTATAGATATTCCCATAAATATTAAAAAAAAAATTTGACATCTCTTGTCAGTAAACTATTTTCATGTTATTGCATTTGCTGTAAAGTAACCGTGTCAGGTGATGCCAAATCACCTGGTTACCAAAAAATAGTATTGTTTACAGCTCACGCGTTTCATTTAAAGTCACATCCAAAGTTTTTGCTGGTGTTTAATGTCATGCATGATGAAGAACAATTGTGAGGAATTGTGTGTAACTAACGATATTGAAGAGGCTGCAAAAAGAGTTCCAATTGTAGTAGTACGACATCACATGTTTTAATTCTCTTAGCTGATGTAGACTAAAAAACTTCGAAGGAAATTTCAGCTGAATCGTTTTCTCAGCCCATCAAGAAGAGAAATCAAAAATATGGAACTTTGTGGTGCAAGTTTTCAATGATAATGTCGAGTGCGCTCGTTAAAAATGGTGTTATTATAAGTGAATATTTCAAGGCAATAGCATTTTCAAAGCGGTAAAATGAAAGTTATAGGCCCAAAATATCAAAAACTTCTATGTTTGAGCAAGTTCAGAAGTTTATAAATGAAACGCCAGATGGAAAATATTTGATGATAAAAGTAGCTACTATTTTCGTAATATATTGAGCCTGACGGCGTGAAGAGCTGTACCATTTCATCAATAAAATACATCAAATTGATTTTCAAATTCCAAATACAAAAAAGGTTTGTTGAGAAAAACATTGACTATTTTAATAAAAACGTTGCATTACGTCCTTCTGTTATCAATCATCAACGTTTTTACCTGTAATACTCAAATTATAAATGCAATGCCAACCCAGTTGGTATAAACACGTTTGAGAGATGTTCTCTACCATTGCTGAGTTTCTGAACCTCCCTGAACCAAAGGAATATACAGATCACTGTTTCGGAGTCTTCTGCTTCTTTGCTAGCAGAATCAGAAGCAAATATACTGAATATTAAGAAGCATGGGGAATAGAAGTCTACAATAGTAAATTAGGATTACTCCGACGAATTTATTCCTTGAAAAAAGGCTACTGCTGAAAGAATAATCCCAACAGCTATCTCCAGCGTTACAGCATCTTCCTCTTCACTTTGAGCCCATGAAATTGTCGACTCAGATAGTTCAAAAATATTACAAGGCTCTTCAACATCACAAAGTTTCAATATCAGCAGTTGTTTCAATTGTACTTTTCATATTGATGTTCATAAATAATAATAATAATGTAATTAATGTATGTATATAATTCATTTGTAACAAAACTTAATTGTATCTATATCTATTCTTCATAATAAAATTTCCTGGAAAATTGAATGATTATATTTCGTTTATTGCTATTTGATAGAATAAAATCGTGTTAAAAATACTTTCAACACTAGGGTTGAAAATATTATTAACGCGCTACTTTGTAAACATCATCTTTCAATAGTCTTGACAACTATTGAAAATGTCTCTTTTATTGAAAGTTGTACAAAAAAACATTTTTCCTGTTGTTGAGTAGAAAGGATATGCAAAGAACCTGAAACCTGGACTGACCCCAGAAGTGGACCAGAAAAAATCGACCACGTCCAAAACATTCATAGACGCAATCATTTCGACACTATAGTGGTTTGGGAAATCATAGACAAGCTCAATGTCTCTTGGCGACGTGAAAAGTTGTTTCCATTCACAACTAATTTGCAAGAGAAAATTAGTTTCGGGAAACACGTGTTGTGGTTATTGAGTGTTACAGTGACGCTGAGTAGATATTACGAATTTTGTACTGTTAATTTGTCAGTCGGGTTATTTCTGAATCATGATGAATTTAAAATCAGGGGCAAAATAGAACTTCAAATACACCCATCGACAACAAAGGGAAATGGAAAAAGTCACATAAAAAATCAGGATGAAATTTAGCAGCTCAAGGTTAATTAGACAGTACATTTATGAGGATCCATTAAAAAATAGTCTGAAAGTAAAACTGACCGATACTTGATGAACACTCTTCGAAACGTATTGAAAAAAACATGATTTTGTGAACTTTTAAGTGGAAATCTCACATTGAAGTACGTTTTTTGAATATGTTAAGTATGAAAGTAGTCAATTTTGACCATGTTCCTTCAGCAGTGTCATATTCACAGGACTTGTACCAACGGATTTGCATTCTGAATTCAAAATAATTTATTGTTTTCGAAGAAGTGTGTCAAAAAAACAACCTCTGTGCTTTTTCAAATAGAAATTCAGCGCTAGAATAACCAATTTTCCAACGGTCATGTCTGAACCTATCCAAACGAAAGTCTTTTCCGTTAAATATCTGGACTATTGTAGTATCTTTTCTGCAAGAAGCCCTATTGAAATGTTTTGACGTTATTCTCCAGAACATACATCAAGTCCTCTTCTTCATGAAGTTTTTCATAAGAGATTCCAGTATTTTCTGGTTTCCAGTCTGGGAAGATTTTTCAAAAATACCTTTTTCTAAATTTTGATCATATACAAAAACAATATGTCAATAAAAATGTCATTGTAAAATATTTCGGGTGATGTATTCTTGACATTAGGTTTCTAGACAGAAAATTTATTTGAACCTTCGCTAAAAATTAAATGAATATATTTCGCCAAAAACTACAATACAGTAAATTCAATAGAATATTGGGATAATGCAGCAAAATCGAGTTCGTGTTCAAACCTTATCTGAAAATAGAAACACTGTAGTCACCCAACGAAATTACCTGTTACCTTTTAAGATATTGAAGGTTGAAATTTCGGAAACAGTTTATCGTTTCAGCACCTAGAGTATGTATCTCACGTGAACGGAAATTTGTCTTTTTCAAAGTGGGCGATAACACCCACTTCGATAGAGAGGTCTATTTCGATACTGAAGTTGCTTCGAAGGCATCTATTGTGAATAATCAAGTACATTTTACCAATTGAATTGTAGCCAACAGATTCTAATACCTAACCTTCACTTCATCATAAAGTTGTTTTTTATGATAAAGTGAAGGTCTCCGGGAAATAAATCATTTCTATCTTCAACATTCCCATGTTATATAAAAATTGAGATATTTTGGGAATTGTTTCATCTATGACAAGAGTATTTAAAACTGTTTTGTTAACTTCAAAATTCTCTTCCCAAATTTGCCAATGCGTAGAAGCAATACTTTTTTAAATCGGCATTCAATCGATAATATAGAGATACGAATGTTATATAATAATTGGAATATTTTTTTCTGATTGATTCGGCCGTTACTTGATGAAGATCCATAGTATTTTCAAAAACTACACCTCACTATTTGATGTCTACAAACTTCATTTGGAATATATATATCACAACATGTTTTGCTAACACAGTAACTTTATCAAGTGATTTGAATACTTCAAGTTGCTTCTTACACTAATATTTTTATATACTACAGGTAACCATAATTGAGACTACCTCAAAAAAATTACCTAAACCTCTATCTGAGTTACTTGTTCAATTATGATCACCTGAAGAATATTACCTCACACCTACATCAATAATAATGGTTTCTCGGCGTAAGTGGATGATGTTTTGATACGTTTTTCAGGTACTAAGAGGCAATTAGATACTTTTCATAGGGATAATAACAAAATTCATGAAAACATTAAATTCACTATTGGAATAGAAGCAGACAACTTAATCAATTTCTTGGACTTAACAATTAGTAGAAGGAACAACAAACATGATTTTTCAATTTATCACAAACCGTCCTATACGGATATTACTATATATTACGATTCTACCCATTCTTATCAACACAAAGTAGCAGCTTATAATAGCATGATTCGCAGATTAGTCAGTGTTCCTCTTTCAATATATAATTTCAATAAAGAACTCAATATCATCAAGCAAATTGCGGTTAACAATGGGTTTAAAGGCGAATTAATAAACAAAATACTTGCCAAGAAAGTCTACGTAAAAGCGATTCGAGACGTTTTTCCTATTGATAAGGAAGTTGATCCAAATTATAGAGCTTTAACGTATTCTGAATAACCAACGGAAAAAGTGGCTTCCATTCTGTGGACAGGAGATATTTAAATTGCATATACAACAAGTAATACGTTGGGAAATTCAGTTAAAATATTAATGAAAAAACATCAAATTTGAGAAATCAGGGGTATAAAGTGGGGTATAAATTAAAGTGTGGAACGTGCCCCAAGGTATATATTGGACAAACTGGCAGAACATTTAGGAATCGAATCCAGGAACATCATACGAGTTATGTAAATAAGAAATCAAATTCAACATATTCAAATCATCTTCTAGAAGAAAATCATATCTCTAACGAAGAGTTCGAAATTTTGCGCATAGAAAATGAAGGTTTGAAACTGAATCATTTGGAAGCAATGGAAATTAATAAACTTAAAAACTGAAACATTCTGATGAATGACCAACTAGATTTGAATAGATCACCATTATTAAACTTGTTTTCTTAAAAACCGAGAAACAATTATTATTGATGTAAATATGAGGTAATATGTTTCAGATGATCATAATTGAACAGGTACCTTAGGTAGAGGTTTAGGTAATTTTTTTGGGGTAGTCTCAATTATGGTTACCTGTAGTACATAAATATTAATGTAAGAACAACTGAAGTATTCAAATCACTTGACGAAGCTACTGTGATTGCGAAACATGTTGGAATATATTTTTCAAATGAAGTTTGTGGAGATCAAATCGTGAGGGGTAGTTTTTGAAATTAATAGGAATATCTCGGACATTTTTCGAAGTTGTGGTTAAATTACTCGAAAATATTTCCTTTTTCATTCACCGTGATATTTTTCACAAAAAAAGTTTTGCATTTCTGGAAATTGACTTTAGTTCATAATGTAGACATATTCTCCAACAACTTCACCAAAGATGTGGTATCTTAGAGGAGATTTTTTTGTATGTAGTTATTGGGCTTTGAAAATTTGAGTTTTTTTTTGTCAGGATAACAGGATGTACCAGTACTACGTGAAATACTACGTCGTTATTGCTCTTCATTAATTGAAGGTTGAAGAAGAAACACTCAATTGTTTTTTTCTTATACTATTATCCGTATTTGCTATAGAAGAGCCAATAAAGCAAGTGTCTTACGGCAAAATATCGATGTTCACCAGTAAGGATGACAGTGTTCCATAAAATTGAAAATTTTTTCCTTTCATTAGGTAAGTATATTGTGTAGGGATCCTGTGAATAATATCTTATTCGATTTCATTATGAATATTTGGAATACGAAAGGAATAGAGAAAAGTGGTTTTCGTAAAATTCAGCGTTCATATGGAAGTATTTGTTTTGAAAGTATTATTTTTTTTTGTATAATTCAATGTTCATATGAAAATAACTGAAAGTTATTTTTTTGCAAGATCTACATATTTTTTTTGCGTCCTTCCTTTCTTTGGAAGATTCCTACATTTTGTATCAAGATGGAGAAGTAGAAGGCAAAAAAATTTTTTTCCAAAAATTAATCACTCCTAAAAATATACCCTTTCAATTTAATAATCTTTTTTGTTTTGAAGCATTCAAATTTTTCTATCTCACTGTAGTAGAACATACAGAAGCACGTTTCGGATCAACACAATAAAATATTGTAATAGGATTGAAGAAAATTACTACGAAATAGACTTTCTATTCTGAAATCAGCATGCTCAAGATTTTTGAAAGATTCAGGATTGATTTTCATCATAATAATTTACGTATTTTTCCTCTTAAAATGAAATCATTCAGTAACTCGATATTCAAATTCAAATTCATTTATTCATAATTGCAACAGCAGCCATCGATTAGATGGATATTACCGTCATGTTTTACACTCACACACAAATTGACAATACACTTAGAAACAGGTAGTTGAAAATAAAATAATATATAATGGTAAATGAAAATGGTCGTTATCACTGATTCATTCTAATGAGTCATTGAGGAATTCTCTAACCGAATAATATGCTTTTGCCAACATCGTTCAATCGTTTGTTTGTACTTTCTGAAACTCATGTTCTGTATGCTGCTTGGTATTTTGTTAAAAAACTTAGCTCCGACATATGCTGGACTTTTTTCAAATTTTGTTAATTTATGTTGAGTTACGCTCAATTCATTTGCAGTTCTTGTTGGATAATTATGAAAGGATGAGTTTCTCTTGAATGAATGTATGTTTTCTTTTACATAACTTAATGTTATATAT
>WOGO01000559.1:0-22655 GCA_015342085.1 Leptinotarsa defecta | reverse complement strand
TTTATTCACCCTTCGAAGCTTCATTCCAAATAGTTGTTGGACTACAGTAGGGATGAACTACGATGTCTAACAGGCCTTCTTACAGGTCACTGTCATTTGAAGCATCACATACAGAGACTTGGACTGTCGGAAGACTGTGTGTGTCGCCTCTGTCTGGAAAATGATGAAACCGCAGACCATATACTTTGTGCCTGCCCCGGTGGGGGCCGAATCAGGTACTTTGAGTTCGGCAAATTCGTACTCTCACCATCTGACCTGAAAGACCTGGCTCACACCTGAATAGGTGTGAGCCACAATAAACCGTTATGGGTTGCGGTGGAAGGTCGAATAGACCCACTCACTTCAGATCTATCTACCTACCTACTATGACCATTACCACATTACCTTTTATAATGTCTACTGCAGTAGTAGACGAAACGTCAAGCATAAAAACCTGCGGACCACGGCCAATAAATCCGGAAAATAGTTTTTATATATTTCATTTAATGCCTTATTTATTGATAATTCACATTATATATTCAGTACTATAATTCTCAGAAATGACTGACATTTTTGCTTCAATCTGTTTCTTGCAGTGGATGGAAATTATACTGAACAGATGAGGAAACATGATGACAAAATGTATAGAATCACAACGTTGACAACAATGTTTTCATTTTATTGGCATAATATTTCTGAGAATTTACTGCCTACTATTATGAAATTGTACTTCACAACATTTTTGATTTGTAGAAATGAAGAATGATAAAAGTATTATCATTATGGAATATCGACATTGAATAAAAAAACGGATTCATTATACTTAACCCAATTTAATATATCTGTTAATAATTTCAAATTAGGAAACATACCATCTGGTTCATAAAAATCAATTACCTGGAATCTGAGTTTTCCCACTGGCGGTTTTGCATACGGAATATCGTGAAATGCCCAGAATGGTCTATTCTCATCAGACTCCAATCTTCTTCCGAGTATACGGCCTTCCGAAATGGTCACTTTTACAAATTCCTGTGGAGTAAAAAAAGCTTGAGATTGAATTATTCTTTCAATATAAACTAATGAGAAAAAGATTGATCTCCTTCAGAATGAATCATCAACATCGGTTCCAGGGTTCTGAGCTCTGGTCTTGATCAGTCTGAAGTTTTTGGTGGCCAGCCCAAACTGGACACAAGTCCCAATTCAACTCGAGTTTATCAGATGAACCCGTGTTCGAAAACACGTTCAACTACAACATGAGGTAACTCATCAAAACCAGAGAAAAATTTGTTTTAGACAGTGCATTTCTTTAACGTCCCCCTTCATTTTATTTTTCGAAGGGGTCAACTCAAGAAATTGAAATTGGGGATAATGAAATTAATGCGAAGTGAAATTGACAGATGAAGCTTTCAATATGGTGATTGAGTGACATCTGGAAATAAAATTAAATAGAAAGGGGGGGTCTTGTGATACATCATTTTGAAGCTTCTGACGAATACTTCATAACCCTAGAATATGAAGTCAATATCTTCACCTATTACAGAATGGCGGAACATTTAATAATTTCCTTGATAAAAACACATTAATATCGATATTTCCAGAAATATTTGTTTTTATCTGCCAGATGGCAATTCCAACAACCCGATAAGGTTTGTTGAGTTATTTTTTATTTATGAAAACGACAAAAAATGTCAGTCCGACAATGAACATCATTGTTCAGTTAGAATATTCTCATTTAGTTTTCGATTTTAGTGGTAGGAAGGTACCACGTCAACAATCTCTAAAATGGTTAATTCTCATCCATTGGAAGAACAAAATGAAATTTCTTTACGGTGCGACGTGTAACTTTCACGAGACCGAAAGGATTTTCAATGAAAGTTTTCAGAATCGTCCTATCTGTAGAAAATATTTGAGGGAACTTGTATCCACATTCACATCTACCGGTAGTGTACATAACAAAAAGCCCCCAGGTCATCCGTCCATTCCGGAAGAACAGCAACTGCAAATAATTGGTGAGATGGTAGTACATCCTGAACAGTCTACTTATTCTATCGCGAATGTTTGTGAGGTGTCTCTTTCTACTGTGTAGAGACTTTTGAAGAGGAATAGGTATCATCCATGCAGAATTAAAATGGTACCTACACCAATTAACTGAAGATGACCCTGATCGAAGAACAGAATTCTGCGAGATGGAAACCATTGCAAGGCATCCTACCTATCTCCACAATATTTGTTTTAGTGACGAATGAACATTTTTTTAAACGGCAATGTTATTGGAGTGACACCAACCCCCACGTTTTCCGGGACACATACCCAATATCCAGAAAAAACTAACTTTTGGGCAGGAATATTGAAAAACCATATTGTAGGACCTCTATTTATTGATCAAAATTTAACGGGGTATTTGAATATGCTGGAAACTACTGTTGACCCTATCATCACTGAAATCGTCGAAGCGAATCCTAATGAATTCGATACGGATATTGTATTCCAACAAGATGGAGCACCACCACATTACTCCAGACAAGTGAGAAACTATTTGAATACTACCTTTACCGGTCGTTGGATTGTTCGTCGAGGTCCTACAGCTTGGCCAGCCCGCTCGCCAGATTTGACACCTTTGGACTTTTTTATGGGGCTATTTGAAGCAAAATGTGTACGAAACTGAACCTGTTTCAATATTGAATATACGGCAGAGAATAATAAATATTTGTAGATATATTGACGTTACTGTGTTCGAAAATGTTCGGCATGAAATATCGGA
Organism: Leptinotarsa defecta; assembly: GCA_015342085.1. Classification (NCBI taxonomy): domain Eukaryota; kingdom Metazoa; phylum Arthropoda; class Insecta; order Coleoptera; family Chrysomelidae; genus Leptinotarsa; species Leptinotarsa defecta. The sequence goes on along the minus strand of WOGO01000559.1, from coordinate 19,915 downwards.
TAGGCTGTTCACATGTTCATATAATCTGTTTATAATCTGTTTTTCCGTTAACCAGCTGTCGCACCCTTACGAACGACAACCCTCAGATGTCTAAACTTGTGTGAGCTAAGGATTAACGAGGTCTTACCTTTTAACGTGTGATTCCTAACACGTTAAAGTTCAAGATAACCATTTAGAGCATCTTCTGAACTGACCCCAAGCTTATTACCTTATATTATGTAGTTCAATGTCAATGTATTCAGGCAATTATTAAAAGTTCCGCCATTTTGTATTAGTTGAAGATATTGACATTATATTCTGGGGTTATGAAGCATTTGTCAAGAGCTTCAAAAAGATGTGTCACAAAACCCCCTTTCCATTTAAATTTGAGTTGACCCGTTCAAAAAATGAAAGGGGGGATGTATTAAAGAAAAGCACTGTATAATCTAATTCTGTATTCGCAGAACGTTCTTAGTCTTGCCCTTTTAATATCGACGGCATTATAAGCTATTACTTTAGTACCGCTTGTCAAATGAAGGAAGAGCTTTCTGAATCCGTTATGGTCCCGCCCACTAGATCTGCGTTCGTTAGAAGACAGTAAAAGTGACAGAGAAAGATTTCTCAAGTCTCTTAGTAGATTTGACAAGCTGTACTGGGATTCGTCTTGTCCCCTTCTCTGTAGCTTTCACTACAAGCATTTCTGAACTAACACGAGAATGTTCGGTTTTTTGGGCTTCAGTCTCGTTAATAGGATGATGGTTAATTTCTCTCAACATTTATTTAATATCAAGTAAGATATTTCAGGATTCAAATATTCACATATGGAAGTCAAAACATTCAAATACCTACAACTAAAAAATACTGAAAATGGGGTCCTAGGTGATCGTTACTTTGCGTTATATTTCACCTTTACATTATAATGACTGAGGAATTGACTTTTTTGAGACAGGCATACATTGCGTGCCGCTGAAAGAGAAAGGTGAAAAGGAAGGAAAAGTATTTGCTCATGTTTATGAATTCCGCTCAATGTTCCTATCGATCTCACGTCGCGTGAGTGTAACGGTAAGCTTGATTATTTTCGGTCGATATTTTGCCGAAAATGAAATATCCAACCTGACAAACCAATCAAAATTGTGAACAAGCTTTTGTGATGAAATATTCAAATATAAATTCGAATTTCTTGAATTTATTTGAGTTTCAAAAATTGAGCGTGAGATTGCTTAAATAAATCCATATAGTGTTTAGATTGGCAGCTAACTTTTATAATAAAAAAAAGTCTTCACTATAAAAGTATGAAAGTGCTTTAGCTATTCTGTTGTTTTCACTTTTTCTTTTGCTGAGGAAAATCAATATGAGTAAAAATCTACGGGATCAAATGAAAGATGGTTGAAACCAATGAAATCTTATTTGAAAGAGATAAGTGGGATAGACATAATAAATAATGAAATAATAACAAGATGTTTGGAGTTATCCACGTCCAGAAAGTACTCTGGGAAAAAAATAATTAATAATTTTTTCCAGTAACGCCTTTGTAGACCTACTTTCTTTCAATATATTTTCATGTACGGCCTACAAGATTTGAGATTGGTTATGCTTGTTGATAAATTGAACAAGATGAACTTCACCTCCGAATTTTCCAGACTGTTAAAGGGAATGTAAAATTTGAACATTCATTTTATTTCTGAACAGATCTCGTATATGACGTCCGAGTAGAGATATGTTATTCCTGGTGACCAATTCAACAAGATGAGCATATCATCCGAGTTAAGAAAAACAAAATAGTGACAAATGTTATTTCCGATTCAACAAGATAAATATCACGTCCGAGTGTTCCAGGCCGTCTGAGTCTGAGGTATACCTACTTGCACAAATCACAAGTATTGACTAGCCCTTAACAAAAACAAGTTCTCCTTATATATTGATTCTTCATACTGATATCGACTTTTTAAAGAATAAAGAATTTATTCAAAAAAAAAGAATGTTATTCTTTAAATCATAGAACAATATGAAAAACAAAATCGACCTAAAAACCTAGATATTGGTGCCTCCGAACCAAATGCACTTGTTTTAGCAGCTGTATAGGTTGATTGAGAAAGAAAGAACTAAAACTTGGAATCTTGCGAACGTGCAACAATGAAAATGTTACTATTAAAATGATTTATTCCTTTGGAAAGACATATTTGAAGTTGAAATAAATCAGAAAAAAAACAATTCAACACTTTTATATGGGTCAGGAAAAAATTACATAACATATTCAAATAAATTATCTGTAGTTTTTGTTTACCAACAAACTCACTAATACTTTTTTTAATAATTACTATTTTATCAAGATCTGTTCTCTCTTTGACAAATATTATAAATTCAAGGTGAACTGTTACCAAATACCTACCAGTGGGTTTGATATTTATAGAAATGACACAACTACCAAGAAACGCTGAATTCTCAACCAGTTATATAAAGAACAATTTTTACAGATGATGAAAGGTGAATTTAAAAAATTAAATATTTTTGGATTGACTCAGGGGAATGCAAAATGGCATTTAATAATATATACAGATTTTAAACAGAACAGATACAGGAAATGGTAAACTAAAACGCCACTGATGAATTATACACAGGATCTTAGGCAGCTTTCATTATTGCAGCTTTTTCAGCAAAAAAGTTAAAAGTAACTAGGTCTGTGACGATTATCAAGAAATAAGATTGAACCTCACATTTATATTAAAAATTAATGAGAAATGATTTTTCATTCCCTTTCAAATAAAAATAAATTAACCAAGTATTTATGTGTGTATTAAGTCATTGATTTTTATGAATTTGTTCATTCTTGGATAAAAAGAATTAAAGTATGCAGCATCTGTGTTTAAAATGTGCAAAGATAAAGTGCTTGAATAGAACTGGCCGATACTTGATGAAAACCCATATTAAAACTCATTAATACAGTTTATTGTATGATTTTCACTATAAATGGTTTTACAAAAACCGCAACACGTGTTTCACTTCACAATTGCAGTAGTATGATTCTTAAATCAGGAATTCCTGCAGATGATAATGCAGATAATGAAAAATAATGTTAAATTCAACTAGGACCACGATAAAGACCCTTTGATAAAAGCATTTATACTTATACTACTCAATACAGCTACATTTCATACTTGTTTTTTGCCGAAGTGTTGGTGGTATACAGTGCACAGTGTTTTTACCATTTAAATTTTGTTTTTCAAAAGCTCTCAACATGATTGAAGGAATAAACCCAACTTTGTGCACATGTCGATAGATGGTGCAAGAATCGAATTCTGCAACATTGGTAAGTTTAGGATGAAAAAGCAGAGAGCGCCGTAATAAAGTTGTAAGTTGTGGATGCAAGAAATTTGTTTATTGTTTTGACATTTCCAAATAGGCATATGTCTTATGTGTGTATATGTATATCTCATTTTTATAATTTATTAGTTACTCAATTATTATTTCTCTTTTGGAATTTCTTTTATAGTAGCAGTGCCTTATTGTCAGGCCTTTCACGTATTCATCTCCATGAAGTTACATTGGTTAGCAGATAGTTTGTTCACAGATTGGCTGTTTAATATGTAGTAGGCTTCATACCTTGAGAAGCTTAAAATTTGAAACAATTTATGTTTGAATTCGATATTAAAATCTACTTATAACTAAATAACATTAATAACTGAATTATAATCAAGTTAGCTGATCTGTAGATAAGAGATAGTCGACAATATTGAAACTTATAGTTGAACTAACGTGAAGAACCTGAGTTGGGTTAGAATTAGTTCTGTAATTTTATTACATTTCCTGTTTTGAAGACAAGAAAGAATTAAGTGTCAGAAAATTGTAAATATAGACTGAAAACATGAGCGAATGCAAAACATTGCAGTATGTAAAATAATGAACATGTATCCATCTTGATAAAATAAGCTAAGAGTTATATTTTATATATATTTTTCTTGTAGCCCCAAATTAAGAAAATAGTTGTATTATAACAATACAACTTGCTAAAACATAGGGTTTTTCAAGAGTAAATACCATGTCACAGATTTAATAAGAATTTCTTTGCATTTAGTATCAGATTAGCCATGCTGCAAAAGGCAGCAAATATTTCAGCCATACACCTAGTAAGTATATTAATGTATTTGTTCCATATATTATTATAATTGTAAGCTGGCACAAAACTTACACGTAGAATCCCCTAGTATGATTTTCGATTCCAACTATTTCCAATACAAACACATACAAATTTGGTATAATCTGACTAGGTAGAATAGTTTTCAAATGATAATGAGAAAATACTAAAATGGATACTTACTCGATGAGCCTACTTAACATTTAGTTGACTTTTTTTTCTGAACGATTAGGCCGTTACTTGATGACGATTTCATAAACTTCATCTCACGATTTGATCTCCACAAACTTTATTTTCAAAAATATATTATGATATGTTTCGTTATCATAGTAGCTTTCTCATAGTGAATTCATATTGAATTTCATAGTGAATTGAACTATGAAAAAACTACTGTGACAGCGAAACATGTGATATATTTTTGAAAATAAAGTTTGTCAAGATCAAATGGTAATGTGTAGTTTATGAAAAATGCTGTGGACTATTATTCATTCCTACCAAAATTACATAAGTTTATTTTCTTTTGATGAAAGAATGAAATATGTTGTTTTTTTTGTTACCCGACAATTTGTTATGTTATGATTTCTTAGCTTTTACATACTTTTGTATTGTTTGTTTTGTCCATAACAAATCACAAGAAAATCTTTTCATACCTAAATATTTTTTTATTGACAGCCTAAATTTTGATATGTGATGCAATTGAAGGGTATCCCCATTCACATTTGCTACATGCTTTATGCAACACTGGTTCTATCCAGTTCTCTTTTACATATGACAGTTAAATCCTAGATGTCACTGACAGAAGATCAATCAGTTTCGATCAATAGAAATAAGAAACACAGACTTCACTTATCTCAAAACATTGATTGGCTTCAAAAGAGGATTCAAAACATGTTTTAATTAAAATCTGAAATGGCAGAAACAGTTTTGTCTACTTTTCAAGGAGACAGAAGGTGTCAGTATAAACATAATTACTTAAACCATGATGGATAAGGCCAATTTTTTCATACATAATACACTTACTTGGTCTTTGAAGGATAGTTCTTCTCTGAGACTCTGGTTGGAGTTCTCTACTTCAACTCTAGCTAAAGATTCTTCCTCAAGTTGCTTACGATGTTCATCAAGAAGCTTTCTTAGCTTATCCCTTTCCTTTTCAAGGTCTCTAGCATCTGTAGCAGCTTTTTTAGCATCTGCAGCTGCCTGATTAGCTTTGAGTTGTAATTCATTGCACCTAGTTTCATAAATCCTGGCAGAATTCTCAGCCAGAACCAAATCTTTGCTTTTTTTGGCTAAATCAGCTTTGAGCTCTTCGTTTTCATCTAACAGACGTTTAACATCAATTTCTAAACGGGCTTTCTCTCGGTGAGTTTCATCTAACAACTTTCTGGCGTCTGATAGTTCATGATCATACATAGACTTAATGTTTGATACTTCTCTAGTAACAGTTTCCTGTGTTGTTTGTATTTCTCTGGTTAACCTGCTGTTTTCGGCTTCTAAGTAGCGAACTTTGTCGATGTAACACGCTAGACGATCATTTAGATTTTGCAAGTCCTGTTTCTCCTGCAGTCTTGAATGTCTGGTAGGACTTAAGGGGCTTGCCGGCCGCTGATGTGTAGATGCAGGCGTTGAACTTTTTTTAGATTTTGATGCCATTTTCACGACTCAACACCAAGATAACACAAACAACTCACCACACTGCCTGCAACGAATCTACAATCTACACAATCGAACAGTCGACGCAGCAAACTCCAGAAATCGGTCGAGGTCTTTACGAGGTAACCAAACTATTTTCGGAGATGATAGGGGAGCGGCGTTCAACGGTTTTCGCTTGCGCTAAAGGTTTACGCCTACGTTGGTCCAAATGTAAATAGGTGGGGCAATTTGTTCCACAGCGCATGTGCCTTTCGTCAAGTTAGACAACTATATTAGATATGTTCGGTTTTAAAATCTGAAGCCGAACGAGCAAAAACAGATTACCACGTGATCACAGAGTCAACGGAACGACACATATTTAACAAATACTCGGTTCCTACGATAATGACAACTCGATATTTGTAGCAGTGTTACCAATTGGTGGTGATTACCTGAGGCGTTTTCTGACGCTCATGTAATCAAAACGTATTCGTCTGTGATTCGAATACATTTATTCTGGCGTTGAAACTATGACGTCACATCAACTATGATTTGAAACGTATTCATGTTGACTTTGGTTTTGAAACGGAATTTGACGTTATGTTTCGTCAGTTGTCAGTTTCTGCTTTATGTTGATCGTTATAGTTTATAAAGTGCTAAAATTTAATGTCAACTATGTTGTAGGAATGTAGAAAATAAGGCTGCGAAATTATTATTTGCACAAATCTGATTCTAATTGAGGCTAGAGAAAACTGAAAAGTTTGTTTATATTATTGAGTTTGACATCTGACATAAATTGAATCACTTTATTTTGGCGAAACTTATTATTAATGTCACTACGAATCGTTTTTGAATAATTACTCGAATAAGATTAAACGCCAGAAAACACCTCTGAATTGTGGGTATATTTATCGATATTTGGATTTTGCGGAAAAAATGAAGGGAAATTTCAAGAGCTGTGAAGGTTCCAAAGAGACGGCAACATACTTTGCCAGTGAATATAGAAATTCACAATAAAAGAATTATGGGTTTTGTGCATACAGTATCTGAAGTTCGCTGCTTTGAAAAGTTATTCGCCGTAAATGTATCAGTACCTTTTACTTGCATAAGTAGTGAAGCGATACCTGTAGAATATGAAGTTGAAAAGAAGCTGTCATATAGTTCAAATGAAAAAAACATTGAACCCACTGTTTCGAAATTGGAATAGGATATTGCCAATCGTGGGGAGAAATTTCAGAATTTCATATTAGATATAAGGGATCTTTTTTGTAAGAACTTAAATATATATAAAAAAATTGATATTTTTCGGTGAAGTTAACCATTTTGGAGAAAACAGCAAAAAAAAAACGAAAATATTTGGTAAACATCCATTTTAACAACCCATACCATCTCACCTGCGTTATAGATATTTCCAATGATCGTTCAATTCTGCATAATTCTGACAAAGAACAGTGTAATAGCATGAAATGCTGCCGAGTTATGGAATTTCAAAACAAAAAAATACAACTGACGTGTATTGTAGGTGAGGACTTGAAAAAAATTGTTGTCGTTGAATAAATGAATAAATAAAAATCAAATAGTCAAAAAATTTCCTTAATATACATATTTAATACTAAATAAATTTATGACAAACCTATGTTTTATGACATACCTGTTTTGTGCTATTTGACATGAGTACACAGTACACAGGAATAAACAAAGAACACAGAAAGTACTAAAAGACCAAAAAAACGGACGCAGGGCTGCATAACGCAAGAAGATGTGCGTTCCCGAACAAAGTTTCTGTTCCATGTCTGCAGCTATAGTCGAATGCGCCTGAGTAGGAAGAAAAGCAAATGTCACGTAAGAATAGAGAGAGAGAGAGAAATCTTTCAAAGTAAAAATATTGGATTATTACAGAATAAAACAAAATGCCTCCATCTGTTGAAAAATTATCTGATACAAATGTTACTGGGAATGAAGAAGATAAAAAGAATTTGTGGTCACAGATACTAAATGATGTTCAAAAACACGGTAATCCGAAACTATCTCCTCACAAGCAAATTCTTGTCCTAGGTGATAATGAATCCGGAAAAACTACGATGGTAGCAAAGCTCCAAGGTATGAATTCGAGTGACTCATGGAAAATCCTCTCACCCACTTACAAAACTTACAGGTATTGAAAACTCCAGCAAAGGATCTGGCCTCGAATATGCTTACATTGATGTTCGTGATGACTACAGAGATGATCATACACGTTTAAGTGTCTGGGTGTTAGATGGAGATCCAGCACATTCTGATCTTCTGAAATTTGCCTTAAATGAAGAAACTTTCCAGGTATTTGGAAATTTTCAATTCAATTAATGTATTCCAACTTCATCTAGACAACATAAATATCTATTTAGCAAAATCCTCGAGTTTTCTATGAAACAAAACAACTTTAGAAAAAGAAACATATTTTTATGGAGGTGCTCAAGCACTGCAGACAAAAGCTCTGAGAGTGTGGCAGGTGTGAAAGTAGTTATAACATCTGATTTAAATGTCTGTAAATTATATTCATGCCATCCAGATGCCGTTTTCTTGAAAATGTAGTTTGATCTGTTTCAAGTTGAACCTCAAAGAGAGTTTAGATTTGTCACAAATAACATTTTTGTAATTTATCTCAAAATATACAATTCACATTATTAGGCTTATGCAAAGTATCATGCAATTATTTACCAAAAAATTAATCTGAGAATGTAGCAATATTAACCATGATTATCATTTATTTATACTGTTATTTTTGCCCCTCTGAAGAACCCACAACTATATCAGACGCAGTTCAAATATTATAACTTTGAAATTAAATCTTTTGTTTTTAGAAAAAGCTCAATTTCCTTTTGGAAAAATGTTAAATAGTTGAAATTTGAATACATTCTGATGTCCAAACACAATTACTCCATTAATGAATTAATTGAAGATTAGTTAACAGCAATGACATCTGCCCTCATAAAGAAGTCATCTATGAGATCGACAGAAAATTCGTTCTACAAATATCAAAGTTAAATGAGGCGGTTGGTTGCAAAACCAAGCTTTTTGACCTTCGAACAAGATGTTTTCCAGTGCAATTCATATATTGGCACTTTATCACAAGAAATGTTAATTATTTGAATTTTATTTTGAACCCTTTGTTTTCTATCCATCTGTCATTGACATAAAAGGGTATAATGAAAACATGTTATTATCAAGCTGTTGGTCCCTACAATCATTGATGAAACCTAAACATGGTAGTATGTTTTCTATTAGGGAACGAATAAAAACTAGTCCATTTTGTGTTCAACTCACCAATCCCCTGGTATTTTCAAGACAATTCACACTTTTTATTATTCAAGGAGACGTTGGTAATTCTCACAGTTGCTATGACAACTCCTTGGGGTATTTTAGAGCAGCTTCAACACTGGGCATCTGTATTAGCCGATCATCTTGATAAACTCAAGTTGGATGTTGACTTGAGACAAAGTCGAAGGCATCATATCATTAAAATGTGGTTAGATTATGTGGAACCTGGTGATGAATTGGACCCAGCCTCTCCTATGAAAAGAAGCTCTAGAAATTTGGGGGAGGAGGATGAGGAATTTTATGGTTCTCCCTTAGCAGAAGGTAAGAGACATAATATTTGAAATAGATTTTTGTGTTTCAGATAAGGTTTAGCTGTGGCTAATAATTTCAATAATATTGCATAATCCAAATGAATGAAAGATAAAATATAAATGTTTTTGTTTTTAAGGTACGCTAACTAATAATTTGGGATTAGATATTGTTGTTGTTGTAACCAAAACAGATTACATTCAGAATTTGGAGAAAGACCACGACTACCGAGATGAACATCTCGATTTTATGCAACAATGGATAAGGCGTTTCTGTTTACAATATGGCGCAGCTCTCTTTTACACAAGTGCCAAAGAAGATAAAAACTGCGATTTACTTTACAAATACCTTACTCATCGTGTCTATGGCTTTCCTTTTCACACACCAGCCTTGGTGGTTGAAAAAGACGCTGTTTTCATTCCAGCAGGTTGGGACAATATGAAAAAAATAAGTATTCTTCATGAGAACATGCATTCATGTAAACCTGAAGACTACTACCGGGATGTGATAGTCCAACCTGCAACAAGAAAGACGATAAATCGAGAGACTGAAATTCTGGCAGAAGACGAGCAGGCTTTCTTGACCAGACAACAGCAGATTTCATTTGGAGGAAGTCTACCAAGTGCCAGACTAGGCGAATCACCTATAAGACCATCTGTTGCAGGTAAACCAATATCAAATTCATACCACCTCTCAATAATTCTCACAAGTATATTTTTACTGAAGGTATCCAAGGTTCTCCACGGAAATTAGATGGCTCTAAAGTTGTTGCCTCACCAGGAGGTGAAGGAGTTTTAGCAAACTTTTTCAATTCTCTACTCCTGAAGAAAACAGGAAGCCCAGCTGCAATGATGGGTGCAAAATCATCAGGAAGCGAAAGTTTACCTGACAAAGTTACAATGCGAACCGATGCTGCTGCTGAATTGGATCGAATTGCTAGAGGTGCAAAGAAACCAGGACCTGGTAGTTCTGGAGCAGGGGGTATAGATTTCAATGCTTCAGATTGTTGAATAAGCTTATAAGAAAGTATTCTTTTATATATCTACTTGCTTTATGTGTAGTTTAAATTCTGTTCTATTTTTAAAGCTTATAATGAAATGTATAGCCTCTGTGATAAGCTTAGCTCATTATTTATTATTTTTTAACTCGTACTATTCTACATTTTTTCTCCAATAAAATATAGCCACACATCATTTTTCATCCTCTGATTCTGTCAGTAAATGAATTTGAAATGGTATTTTTCCTTTATGATGGTGACTCAGATCCACTTGAAAACTTCAGTTAAATTTTATTATTGCACCAGTTTTTATTGAAACTATAGAGAAATGATTTTTTTTTTGAGTTTTTTTAATATTACTAACATCCTACACTGTATAATGTTCGTTTCACCTGAATATTTTGAAAAAATTGTTAGAAAATTATTCTTTACCCATTAGGCTAGTGAATAGTAACACAATGTTGTGTAGAAGTAAAATTATAAAAGAATAACTATTGCACAGGTCAGTTTCGTATTATATTTGTATATTCATGGTGTATTGACTTATTTAGAACAAATCACTTCAACAAAATTCTGGAATCTATAAAGTGAACCCCTACTAAAAGATTACTACAAATAATAAAAGAACTACTTGTCAAAAAAGCATATTATTACATTGAAGAATTCATTACAGATATGGTCTCTTCTTTGTCACTGTTAACAGTAACAAATGGTTTTGACATAAGTTATTTATAAATTATTTTTAATTTTGAATCTGTCAACTTGTGTTTCAATTATATGTATTCTAAGAAAGCTTTTTGGTTTTCACTTCTCCATCTTTATGAAAAAACTGGAAAACTTCCAGTTAGTATCTGATCTCTACATCTTTGTATAGAACACGAAAGTATTGTTTTTTTCCTTCTTATAATTCATTTAAATCTGATTAATTCTCAGCTACATAAATCTCAACACAATACATGTTCAAAAGTATTTTTCAATGTATTTCATTTTATTAAACTTATCCTGTTTTGAATATTACTGGAGTTTTATCCCAACACCAAACCATTATTTTAATACCTTGACACGTGTTTCAATCACCAAGTGATTTTGTAATTATTAGTATTTCTTCCACTAACTGTAAGAATTTCAATGCAGTTTTGTTGACATAATTGCTATTCGACGTCAGTAAAGCATTTTTAATTAATATTTCTTCAATTGTGAAAATATTTTCACTTTTCACTGTTGTTTCTGATGACACTACAATAGTATGATACCCAGGAAACGGTAATGAAATCAGTAAAAGTGTTAAAGTTGATTTAGGTTTAGTAAAAAAGTGGTAAATTGCAAGTATATTATCATTCAATAATAAAAATAATAATAGCCTTTATTACCCAATGTTTAAAAACCATTCACTGGGTTAACTAAGTATGTTAAGAAAGTAATATATGCCTTATAATTACAAAGTTTCATTTGAGAAAATGAATAACAAAATTATAATATAATAAAATAAAAACTATACCAGAAAATTCTCCATGAAATAGTGTCAACAATATACTCTAAAGAATCAAAATTTATATCACACAAATTTTAAATTAAATTGAACTTATTGCAAATGCTAAAGATAGGTTACTTGAGGTACAAATTGGTTCTGACCAGTCAGTTATAAAAAGTTTTTGTACTTCTAGTTCTAAAATAAGGCACACAGAAATTTATAAGAGATAACACCTCCATGGCATCCACATTGCCGTGCATTAATTTATACAGAAAAATTATTCCACCAAGTTTTATGCGTAATTCAAGACTTTCAATATTGAATGTTACGGTAAGAAATTCATATGGAAGACCTCTTTCAGAAAAGATACCATAAGATTTGAAGTAAATAAACTTTAGGAAACGACAATGAACTTTTTCAATTATGAATTAATGTATTATAGCAATTGTAGAACGGAGACCATAGTACATAGCCATAATCTTATTGTGACCTTGCGTAGGCTACATAAAGAGTGAATAGAGCAGATGTTTGAAAAAGATCTCAGTTGCGAACTATAAAGCCATACACTCTCAAGCTTCATTTGCTTTTGATCTAATGTGGTTGTAAAAAAAACAAATTTTGATCAAAATATACAAGTCTTCGAGTTACTTCGTGACAGTGAAATAGCATCTTCTTAATAATTATACTTGATGACTGACATTCTCCTACTACAAGACATTACATTTGGATGCATTGAGATATAGTTTGTTAACTTTACATCAAGTCTGTATATTTTCTATCTGTCGTTGCAATACAGTCTTCGATTGGCAAAAAATAACGTATTACAACTGACGTAATTACTGGGGTCATCAATAAATAATAAGAATAAAAGTGCCCCAAGATTCGACCCGTGAGATACAAACTGTTCGCATTAAAGTAAGTAGGATTTAATTAAAAATACTGCTGAATTATGGAAACCAAATTGAAATAGTAAGTATCCGCTTCATTTCTCATGTTGTTTGATTTATACCACCTGTAGATAATATAATACATTTCTATATAGATATAATTTATTTACAACAATACACAAAACAAAAAATAAATAGGGTATCCCTCAGTCCTCAATATCGTCAATAAGGTACAGAAGGGCATCATTCTCATACGTAGGAAAATAAAACCTGAAATTAAAAAAAGTCATTAACTCTTCTACATGAAATGTTACATAAATAGGTAAAGAATGACATTATGAAACATTTGATAGGGAGCTAAAGTAGAATTTCCCATACTGAAAACTTGCCAAGACCTCAGATGGAAGAATCCTAAGGTCTTCTTAGTAGTTAGCAGTATTTATTATGAAGATCAGTATTTTATTGATTACAGTATCCAGGTGTTGAACCCTCAACTAAAATTATTCTAAGAATAAAAATTTGGAGGTCAACTGTTCAGACTCTCATAAAATTTCTAATGATACTTACTCAGGCTGATCGAACACTTTCAACTCTGGTATTTTGCAGTGACTTTTCTCAGCTAGATGGTTTTTCAGATGATTAGTTGATTCGAAAGAAGCATCACAATATAAGCATTTCATGTCGTGAAACTGTCTGCGGATGAAATTGATCAATTTTATTTTCTGGTAGAAATCTAAATGTTCTGTTTGCTCAAAGAAATCAAAGTCATGATCACCATCCATGTGCAAACATAATGGATTGATAAGCGTCTCTTTTCTTTCGCAGAAAAGACACGTTATTTGGTTCTCTTCCTCATTCCAATCTGAATATTCTTCATCTGCATTCGACTCATAATCTATAAATAATACGTTTCAGTGCAAAAATATCGGTTGTGCTTTTTGTATACTGAATCATTTAATTAAAATTTATAGTTGTTTCATACCTGTAGGTGTGGCGTATGTGTCTGTCTCATTTTGTATTTTTTGCCAGTTTTTACCTTCTTCCAAGTAATTTACTATGTAAAATTTATCATATGCTGCGTTTTGGGGATTGATTCGTTTATGAAGTTTTTTTCTCATATGCTCTTTTAAAACATTCCTTTCAGGAAAAGTTTTCTCACAAAATACGCATTGCAAATTTGATATGGTTTTCTCGATTTTATTCACCAATTCTTCAATGAACACTAAATTTTGTGAATTACCCAGCTGCAAGTTATGCTCATTTGAAAGATGTTCCAAATATTTCAATCTTGTGCCTACAAAGCAGACATTCATCATCAAACAGTAATCAACAAACTTTTATCTACTACCTTCAAATACCAATTTACAAAACAAACAAGGTTTAATGTAACTATCATCATTTCTTTCAAATTCCTGAACCTTCAGTGCATATTCCAAACAGAGTTTATGGCGCAATGTTTTATCTTCCTTCAACAGATTTGACATCACGAAATACTTTTTGCCTTCTCTCTGAATATTTATGGAGGGAATTATTTGTTCAGGGGGAGAGAATTTAAATTTATTTCTCCAGTACAGAACATATCTAAAAAAAGTTTTTCATCAGGTTCAAATGTTTTCTATAATAATAAATATGTATAATGGCCTTATTTTTTCAAACACATAACAATTTCCTAATTACAAACATTTGCAAATTCTAGCCAAACTTGTGTATATTTGGGAAATATATCAGTAAATGTGCAGAACTTTTTCTGCCATTATATATCATTTGGATTGTAATCCAAATAATTAATCTTCTGATTATATACTCAACTATATAAAATCCACACATCAATCCTTTCAGTTTTTTCTTAAACCAACAACATAAATAGAAATGACTGATATAAAATGAAACCTAAAAACATCACAATGAGGAAAACATGGAATAAGTCTAAAAAATATTGCAGATCTTTTGTTGTAGGCCCACTAACTTTTTCCATCAACTGCTTTGTTGGAATAAGGTGCCTCTACAGAAAGTTCAAAAATTGGAAATATGTACCCAGACTTATTACTATTCCTATTACAATTGCAAAAGTTTATGAAAAATGGCTGTCAAATTTAGTAGTTTCATTCTTCAACCTTCATAAGCTATCATAAAATGTCTTAAAATTCGATGGTCTTGATTTAAGTAAATGAACAATAGTTAAGATCTTCAATCTTGTTGATAACAAAATCCTATTAGAAAAGTATGGTTTTGAAGGATTTGAAAATTATCTTCAAAGTAGAATACAATGCACTGCCAGTGCCAATTAAAAAATTAAAAGTATTTTATTCAAGATTCTTTGCTGGGACTGTGCTTTATGTAATTAATGTTAATGATTTTGCTGGAAATTTCTTAATGTGTGAATGATACTTTACTGGTTAATGGTAAAAATGTCACATCCACAATGAATCGGGCCTGGAGCTAAAATATTAAAAGCCCAAGATTGCTTTTCTAGCAATAAGTCAGTTTGCAATGATTAAAAAAATGCTTTACAAGATCTAGTTTTGCCCCAAATGGTTATAGTTTATGTTATGGTTGGTCTTTGGGTTTTGCTGTGGTCTTCTTTGGTTATAATCTCCAAATCTCAAGTGCAACTGCGGCAGTCATCTTCAGTGGCATGGTAGAAGTACTCTTCTTGACGTGTCAACTTAAGCTCTCATTTCTGCCGTGTCAGCACTATAAATGACACGGCAGAAATGAGACCTTCGGTTTCAGTTGACACGTCAAGAAGGGTACTTCAACAACGCCACTGAAGGTGACTGCCGCAGTTGCAGTTGAAACATTTAGGTCATAACAAAAGAAGACAACGGAAACCGACAAAGCATTGACGCCAGCTGTGAAAGTCTACATTCCTAGTTAATAGTTTACTTCTAATTAATTCCAATTTCTAGGACTCAAGTGTTAATGGAGAATATAAGTGAAATAAACGTTCGTAGGTTGTATTTATGTTGACTCAGGTAGTCCGCCTCTCTTGTTGATGCGTTGCTATTGGCTATTACCTGTTAATTAATAACTTCTCGACCCGCCCAGCTACCGCAAGCTAAAAACAGACCCAACACAATCAAGGTTGCGGAATACGAACCGTCTCATAAAATCATTATCATTGTCAGAAACCATCCAGAGGACCATTCTTAGAACAGAAGCCGTCCCGCCAAGGCTCTACGGTCTTCCCCGAAGATACACAAAAAAGAAGTTCTGTTGAGACCCATAGTGAGTACACTACGTATAAATTGTCAGAACACCTAGCATCGCTCCTCCATCCTCATGTTGGAAAAACAACTTCGTACGTCAAGGATTCGCCAGACTTTCTGGGAAAAATTAAGAATATAAACTTGAAGCCAAGTGAAAATCTGGTCAGTTTCGACGTTGTGTCCTGTTCACCAACGTCCTGCTGAAAGATTCTTTAAGAGAGATAGCCAACCTGTTTCCTAGTAATATTGTCGGACTCGTCAAGGCCTGTCTCACGGGAAGTTACTTCCAATGGAAAGGAGATATCTATAGGCAATTAGACGGCGTAGCGATGGGAAGTCCATCAGCCCGGTGATAGCCAACTTCTTCAAGGAGAAATTTGAGAAGTCAATCGACGCTTTCAATTTCAAAGCAACCATTTGGCTACGATACTACGAATGACACCGTCATCTGGAGATATGGAAGGGACAGACTTACCCTATTTCTAGACCACATAAATGCCGAACATCCTAGCATCAACTTGATCATGGAGACTGAACAGGAACAATGGATAGCTTTGCTTGAGGTACCCGTTGAAAGGCGTAGCACACGACTGACAAATAAAGTGTCCCGAAAACCGACACATACAGACAGATGTCTGCATACACTTTCGAACCACTATCAAAGTCAAAAGCGGGGAATTATCAATACCGTGACAGAACGTGCCCGTAGAATATATGAACTGGACCACCTACAAGAATTGGAGCATCTTCAAGTGGCTTTAAGATCGAATGGATACAGTCCAACTGAGATCAACAAGGCCATGAAACTGAAGACTTCCACAAGTCAAAACAGGGAGGAAACTCAAACGGTTGCACATGCATTTCTACCGTACGTCCATAGGGTTACAGGCAAAATCGGAAAAATAGGGAAGCATAAAATAAAAACAGTGTTCCAGCCCACCAGAAAAATGCAACAAAGCCTTAGATCTACGAAAGATAAAAGAGATCCACTATCAGCTGTGGGGGTATATCGTATACCATGCACCTGCGAAAAAATTTATATCATTACCACCAAAAGATCCATGGGTACAAGGCTGAATGAACATCGGAGAAACTGTAGATTAGGTTAAATAGACAAATCGGCAGTAGCTGAACACGCACTTAGTGAAGGAGATCACACAATACTGTTTGAAGATGTGAAACTACTTGCCACCGATATCCATAAACATACGGAAAACTAAAACGGAGAAGAGGAGGTGGTAAGGCATAACCGGATTTGGAATCCCATACTAAAAGATGCTAAAGTGGCAACACCACAATACAAAGTCTTTGATACGGTACCACATAATACATATACAAACTTCACATCATAGTGCTTAATCCAATACAATATTTTTGTCTAGAAATAATAGTTCAGGTCTAGAATCAACCAATGCAGACAAGCGTGAAGAAAAAGTTGAGGAACCTTCAATCGGCTCCTGGGGAACCAAATTTGGCTTGCAGACTTGAAACATATAAACTTTGAAACTATATGAAACTTTTGACAAACTGAAAAATTAAAATTGCCTATAAATTTGGAATAGGAACTATTATTAAAAATATTGAAATTTTAGAAAGAAATGAAAATGACAAAGGATTCAAGGTGATGTAACTTACAAAAATATACAATTTAATGTCCTAAACCTTATTAACACTTTAGAAATATTTTCAAACAAAATTTGCTCTCAAACAGAATTATATGTATATTTGAAAAATTGAGAGTGAAAACCAGTGCTGGCAAAAAACATTGATAGTTTTGTAAATGAAGACAAATATTCTAACACAAACCATACATACAGAAGAGGGCACAAACCTATCATGATTTCATTGAGAATATTATTCTCGAAAAAAGTGCCAATAGTTTCATCCACCTATCACCTTGTATTGTCATAATAATTGTTAGTGGTGTTCCCCACTTACGATCCAAAAATAGTGGGTTCAAATTCAGCTTTTGATAAGATACTTTTCTCACGTAAATTTGTCTGATTGAAGGTAGATTGATTCTGCTATATTACATAATTGATGGGGTTGCCATCAATTATGTAATATAGCAGAATAATATAGTATATATAGTAATATAGCCATGATAGTATCTAGGTGGCTTGAGAAATCATTGTAATCTACCCAGAACTCGAGGCAGTTACCATGGACACTGAAAAAAAATCTTTCAAATAATTTCAACTTACTCATGGAGATTCTTTATATTTTGTACATCTTCGATCACCACATTATGAACATCAAAAATATGAGACAGGAACAAAGGGAGGGATATTTTCAAGTTGAATGTATCTTCACAAAGTAAACATTTTGTTTGTGTAAAGCCTTCAATTTCCCCATAATCACATTCTTTGAAAACCAATGGGCCAAAGGTTCTGGTTGATATCTCTGAAACAATTCCAAATGAGGAGTTATAGGTCAAGGTTAAAATAAGTGGGGTAGTTCAATAGTAGTGCCTATGTTTCTATCCAACCAACAACCTACACCTTTCAATTTAGTACATAAAACTGAAGTAATTCATTCAATTTACCTGCTGAATCCATGGATTTCTTCTATAGTAAACACAATGGTAGAGGTTTCAAAAAATCAGAAAGAAAAGGTAGAGTTGTAGACTGAGAAATGGTGTCCAAATTCCTGTAGTAGGAGGATTTATGTTTAGGCAACATAAACTATTACCTGTACTTTCACTATAAGCACAGATTAATCTGTGCTATGAGAAATAAAAATAATACCTATACTGTTATTGTTAGTTTTGTTAGTTAATACATAGGGGCAGTGTTGCCACAGTTCAATTGTCATATTTTCGACAGTCCACGAAGTCCTCATTAGTCCTCGACCATCAGTGCTCCACTTGGAGCACAATTATTTTTTCGAAGTTGCTTATTACTGTGAGTATTTATCATTCATGCCAGTTCTCACTTGTTTTTTTCATTTTTCTTTCAATAAAATTTGATCAGGAGCCAATAAAAATGAAACTAATTATAAAATCAATACACTATTGTGATTTCCTAATTGCACTGCACGTTGTTTTCAAAATTAAGGTCTAGATTTACACGGTATTATCAAAACTGATTATTCAGAACAACCTCTTTTTGACGAAGAGAAACAAAAAAATCAAAATATTGATAAATAATGAGAAATAAGATACTCGGACGGAACTCACGAAACCCAATGATCTATCAAAATAAATTATTCTTCTTTTCATCTTCATTTTTCAAAGGCATCCTTTTTCATTTGATTGTCAAGTCTGTCTAAAGTCCCTCAGCCACAATATCTAAATTCTTTTGAGGACTCTTCTTTTATTACAACATTTCAAATTACGATTTGATGAACACTCGGACAGAAAAAAATTCTTGAATGATTAGGGTGAATTATTCGGCAACACTGTATAGACGAGAACTTGAGTTTCCATTTTTTAGAATGAAATGGTCTTATTCTCAATTCCAGTTGTTCTGAGTTGGTTGAAGTCAAATATTCATGGTAATATGAAATTTAATGAAGAAAACTTCAATAGCTTTTCTAGAGTGGCTACCATGCATCAAGTGTCAAATTGTGGTCAAATCTAGAAGAAGAAGAATGGTTTTCCACTTCCAACGTGCTAACGGTCTTCCAACTATTCATTGAGGATACCGATAAGAAATAAAAAAACTATAATGACCGTATTAAGCCTGTCTTAAACCTTGAGCTGACTTAATGCGTAAGTTCCATATTCATTTTTTTTTGTTAACCACCTATCGCACCCCTAGGAACGACCACCCTCAGAAATCGAAACTTACCTTTTAACGTGTGATTCCTAACACGAGTTGGACGACAGCAAGTGAAAATAGCAAGTGAATTATTCGGCAACACTGTATAGACGAGAACTTGAGTTTCCATTTTTTAGATGAATGAAATGGTTTTATTCTCAATTCCAGTTGTTCTGAGTTGGTTGAAGTCAAATATTCATGGTAATATGAAATTTAATGAAGAAAACTTCAATAGCTTTTCTAG
>WOGO01000558.1:491-22660 GCA_015342085.1 Leptinotarsa defecta | reverse complement strand
GAGAGTATTTCGTGTGTTCTTCTCTCATCCAGTTAGGATTTTCCGTTGACCAGTAGCAGCAATTTTGCCGAGATGCATGACAGTTAAGAGACAAAGTACACTCATCGAAAAACATAAGATCTTCTAAATCTTAAGAAATGAACTTCAAGAAAGTTTTTCTTCCTTATTCAGAGGAATCGTGCACTTTTCGGATATGCAATTGGTTGATACCTCGCCCACTAGATGGAGTGACATTTTGTTGTTCGTTCCAACTTAGGAAGAGGAATGAAATACTCTGAAAGAATTCCGATTTTCAATTAGGGAATATCATTGACATTAGGCCAAAATTGAAGGTCAACTCTTTCAGTTGTATTGCCAATTGCATATGCAGGAAATTTTCTGTGAAGATTCCTACACTGACGCCTGTTGGATATAATCCAAAGCTCTTCGTGGTACTAGCCAGGGAAATAATTTCTTTCTGATAGGAGTCATTCCATTCAACCTACTGTGTAGGTATATTCGAGACTGGCTTGAAAAAATAACCCACTGACTAATGAAAAAATAACGTCTTCTAACTGGATAATATTTTTATCCAACATGTCCATCATATGCTCACAAAAATAAGTTATTCTGTCAAAATCGTCTTCAATGAGGCCCTGAGTCGGTATAATTATATAGGGATGCATTTTATTTTATTTCAATATGTTTACTATCGATGTATGGCTAACATTGAATGTAGTGGATGCCTGTCTACTCGATGTATGAGGGTTTTCCTCAAACTCAAGCATTACATCTAATTTCAGTTCATCACTCATTGCAGTGGCAGCTGCCTTATCTGCCCCGTATGACCAAGCTTGCGAAACTGCTTCGCCATTTTGCTCATAGCCCATATCTCAAGGCCCATAGCCCATATTTCAAGGGCTACCGCCCTTGAGATATGGGCGGTAAATTGGGAAATTTCTCATGAAATAGGCGAGCTACTTTCTGTAGTTGTGTTCGGGTTTCATCTCCGTAACCAATTATTTGTAAAACTGTTATTTTATGCATTTTCGTTAATCTAACCATTTGACAGACTTGAAGTTAACTAAATTTCAACTGAAATTAAAATACTGACAACTAATGTCTGGCAAGTTGACAAGGCGTTTCAAACAAACAGTTTGAAACGCCTTGTTTACAGTTTTTTAAAGGATACCATCTAAAAAAACATTGCTATGGTTTTTCTTTACTTTTTTATTATCAATACCTCAACATGAAATTAAGTTTTCAGTATATTGCACTAAGTTTTGAGTGTATTTTATCGAATTTACAAATTTTATCGAATTGTATCGATTTCAATTTATTTTATCTTAGTTGTTGCCATAAACTTGAAAGGGTATAACATTTTTGAGTAGAAAATGAAGAGACGTTTCAAACAATATATCACAAACTTATACTTTCCATTTGAAAAATTGGGGGTTGTACCTGTCACTCGACGGGATTTGAAGGTAGTGGTAGCATTTTTACGTTGAAGTATGTCAAATTATAATTTAAATTTGACGTGTTCCGGGATTTTGTTAAAATACGTATCGTAACCGAAATAAGGAATTTATTCCATTTGGCTTTTACACACTGTATGCTGGAACTGCTGCAATTACGAATTTTCGGAAATGTCCAAATCGGTTTCATCCGACTGGTCCATTCAATGTCCAGTTTATATCGTTGAACATCCAAGAGATTGGATTTTCTTTGTCAAAACAATGAAAGACAACACAGTATTCTTTCGGAAAGAGAGGAAAAGGAAAGTTGGGAAAAAAGTTTCATCATGCAAATTCAGGTGATAGTTTATCATTGAGGTTTGAAATGTCAACTAGGTATATCTTTGAAACCGTGCGTTTCGACAGTCTTATTGGAAGAATAGTGAAAGACCTCGACAAAACGTCTGATCCCATGTTTAATCATCTCTTCAGTTTGGTTTGAAAAAGCCAATGTTTCCTTCTTGTTCTGTGAAATATATAACCGAGAAAAAAAAATTCTAAATAACTTCGTGTCGGTTGCTTTGCTATCAGAAAATCATATAAAAATTGACACATTCTTGAATATTTGGAATGCTTCAACATCTAGAACGATCAATTCCGGAAGCAGATATAACAGGTGACCTAACAGTTCATGCACCTATCGAACAATGCAATCGAGAAATCTCAAGAACATAAGAGTGGTATTGTGAAAAAGACTTTCTAGTAAAGCCCTTTTTTTGCAAGGAGCCATCGATGTTTTCCTCTTGAATACCTTCACTATTAGACCGGTGTTTTCCAGGGATCCATATTGTCTACAAACATTTTTTTATCATAACTTCAATATGAATATTATTATATTATAATATATGTTATAATATATATTATATTATAATATATGAATATATTATTTTTTCCATCACCAAAGCGTTATTTCAACACCTCCACACGAGTTTGATCTTACTCTTGAAGATAATCACTTGGTGATCGACACACGTATCGAGGTGTTGAAATAACGGTTTGGTGTTGGGAAAAAACTCCTGTAATATTCATCACTACAAGAAAGCTCCAAACAATGCATCACAAGTATAAATCCAATATATTTGGGATTACCACAAATCGACATAACTTCCGGTCACATTGGTTACTCAAAACAAATATAATCCACAACTTTTTACTTATTTTATCTACCCGCCAAATTTTGGTCACAATATTTCTGAAAAGTTATTATTTATAATTGATCACAACTGTATGCAATAATTTTTCATACCTTTCGAATTCGGCAGTTATTTCATAGTTACAAATTTTTCACATAACGACAAAATCTGAAAAATAACCGATATAAAACTATTTTCCAGGGCATCGAATTTCTCATTTCTGTATATAATGGGTTTATTCGATGTAAGATAGGTTTGATTTACGTTGTCATGAAATTATCGTATTTATATCCACAGTATCAGTGAGTGACAGTGTCTGTACCCCGCATAAAATCAAAATTATAGAGTACTTATTTGACAAAAATTATAGGCTTGGGGAAGAAATGCATGAAAGACCAATGCAATTCCAAATCATGAATTTATTCCCATTTCATTTTTATTCCTTTCATCATATTTTTTTACATCAAATGGAATGAACGTATGTGAACTTATTCAGTTATGGAATGCCTCGGTCGGTCGGTAGCTGGGCAGTTCGACTTGGGTGCTTTGTTCATCCAATCGGTCAATCGGTCGATGTGTGAGTCGATGGTTCAAGCCCTAGGCTGAACGCTCGATTTTCACTTGCTATGGTCCAACCCGTGTTAGGAATCACACGTTGAAAGGTAAGACCTCCTTAGTACTTAGCTCGCACAAGTTTCAACTCTTGAGGGTTATCGATCGTAGGGGTGCGATAGTTGGTTAACGAAAAAAAAAATTCAAACATATATTTTTTTTACAGAAACCATTTCAATTATTTTTCTATAAGACTATCGACAACCAACACAAGAATAATATCGAAACAGAAATAATCTCAAAATGGGTTTTAATAAAAACTACTTTAACTATTTTTCGATAAGACTATCGACAACAAACACAAGAAGAATATCCGAATAGAAATCATCTCACCCCACCAGTTTGGCTTCTGAAAGGGTATCTGTTATTCTTCACAATTTGGACAATATAAACAAACAGTGATTATATTTTTCGACCTACAAACGCAAATTTGTTACTAGGCTACACAATTATGGACTCTGAGGTGCTGCTTTGATCGAATCAAGTCCCCTCTACTTTTCTGATTACAGGAGATTCACATTAAGGTGAATTGAAAAAAGCACGTTTCTTCTCTCTCGAGGCGTCAATCATCTACATGAAATTATTATGCTTCCAGAACCTGCAACTGAAACAGCCTATTCTGTACACGCGTACAGAAGTTCTATTCTTGAGCAAACTAAAAATAGGCATACTCCTCATTTTCGAGCGGGACATGAGAACCATTGGCTTAGGTCAAGTTAAGTGGTCAGCCTATGAATTGAAGCTATGTGTTAAAATTTTTGGAGATACATTTGAACCGATTAAAAGCTGACACGTTTTCTCCATTTCCAACAAAATCGCCAAGCACTACTTTATCCTACGAAAAATAGGAAATTTTGTATCATTCGATGTTCTGAAAATATATCACTTCATTCAATTTTGAATTTTTGAACTGCTCCAGAAAAGACAGCAGAATTTCATGAAAAGAGTTATTTGCACAGTATGTCACCCAAACTGTGTCACTTACATGAAATAAAATGTTTTGCAACAGCAAAAATAACTTATTTGATTGCCGTTTAAAATTTCACAACCACTATAACCCAACAATCTCCAGACACTACACATGTGAAGTTAAAAAGGGACCTTTAATAAGTTTTATTGAAGTATATATAAAATATGAAATATCTAGCCCTTTCTCCATAAGATCCAACGTAAAAACGCTTTTCTTATCTTTCATCTGGTTATCATTGGCTATTGTCTATTGGTATGTTTTATATAATTGCACTAGTTTACAAAATTCACCTATTTGTCTGTTGCCACAAATTTTTTGGTCGATAGTGTTTACTTATGACCTATTTTTGTCAAATCGACCCTCAAAAGTTTTTGTGCAGCTCGAGTTACTTTGTTTTCCGACATGAGTGGTTCCAAGAGACGTTGTTTCAACAATCCAAATAATTTTTGCTATATTGAACAAATGTAGAAAAGTTATATTAGAGTTGGCGAAAAATGCCTATTTTCAGTAATTTGGGATGATCTTGGATAAACATGAGAAGTCTTGGGCTCCTGATTGTATTTGTAAATCGTGTGTGGAATATTTGAAATTATGGAAAAGTGGTAAAAAAGTGCTTTTATATTTAAAACACTATTTGGCGAGAACCAAAAAATCATACCGATGACTGTTACTTTTGTAGTGTGAACATAAACGGTTTAAACACGAAAAATTGAGCTGAATGGCAGTACCCAACTACTAGTTGTGTTCAGCTTCCAGTGTAGCGTTTACCTGACCTCTCAGTGCCTAGAAATATACCTGAACCCTTAAAACAAGACAATGAACGACCAAGTTAATCACAGACTGATGCTGATTTTGAAGGTATGTCAAATGTTATGTTTTTCCCAAAATAAGTTAGATGATCTTGTAAAAGATTCAAATCTCTCTAAACAAGCTTCAGAATTGTTGGCATCAAGACTGAAAAAAAAATTTGCTCTCTTCAGGTACTATAACGTTTTATCGTGATACAGAAAATGAATTATGTCGTTATTTTTCTAGCGAAAACTGTATTGCATTTTGTATAGACGTTAAAAACTTGTTAATAACAATGCGGTTGACACAATTCGAACCACATGCCTGGCGTTTATTCATTGGCGGCTTAACTAGTAGCCTAAAATGTATTCTGTTACACAACGGATATAATTATGCTGGGGTGCCTATTACTCACAGTACAAAGTTGAAGGAAGAATATTGTAACATCTCGCTAGTTTTGGATAGAATTAAATACAATGACCATAAGTGGCAAATTTGTGTTGATTTAAAAATGGTAAATATTCTCCTCGGTCAACAAACTGGTTACACTAAGTTTCCCTGTTTTATATGTCTTTGGGACCGTAGAGCTAAACAAGAACATTGGTTAAGAAGAAAGTAGCCAGTAGGTTGTAACAAAATTATCCTTCCGCCATTACACATAAAACTGAGCATCATGAAGCAATTTGTTAATCATTAGATACAGATGGAGACTGCTTCTCTTAAATTTGCCAAAAATTCCCACAGCTTAGTATGGAAAAGATTAAAGCCGGTGTTTCAATGATTAATTAATTTTTTTTACTGAAAACATGTTTTTTTCTGTTTTATATCTACATAGCTGAAGCTCAGAAGCTAAAGATGATATAAAAATTTTACTTATATATTCAAAATCAGGTTATCATATGTAGTAACCAACAGTCAAAATTTTATTGGCAACAGTTGTATCGTAAATTAGTACTATCATTATTGTTGTAAATTATCCCCTGAACAAAAAAAAGCCGGCCGCCGCTGGTCTTCGTCAATTGTACTTGGTCAAGGACGTGCTCAACTCGACTTGCGTTTCTGGAGGGTTCTAGGTGTCGCATCGCTTTGAAAAGATTCCTATCGGCTTTCTGAGATTTCCATCACAATATATAATCACTACTAATCGACAGACAGGACAAGTAGTCTAGTTTATAGTGCGGTAAGAATTGAGCTGACAAGGCGATAGGTATTCGAGTATTACTCTGAAGTTCAGTTAAAGTATCTGTTTTGTATTGTGTAGCAGTGAAATAAAGTTGAGTTCAATAGTAGAGTGTAGTCAATTAGTGTCAAACCCACGGGAACAGCGTAACATCATTATTATGATCAACATATCTCTAAATAATAAAAATGCAAACATTTTAGAAATGGACAATCGAGAGATTCAACTGCGTATGATATCCGCCATCTACACAACTAAAGTAAAATGACAGTAATAAATGATGAAGCCATCTTTAATGTGAATCGTGAGGATTTGATTGTTTTCACCGCCATATTGTTCTCCTCATATTTTTCATGTTAATAACCTCGAACTCGAATATTGAAAATTATATTTATTTGATGAGATTGAAAAAATACCATCGTCAAACTGAGCTTATGCACCTAAGGGTGAGACCTTGATTTTACTTAAAAGAAGAGCGATGACATCTCTCCTTACGAAGACATCATCTATGGGATCGACAGAGAACTCAATCCTCGAATATCACTGGAGCTTGTCTTTCAAGGACAGCTGAGTCCAGCAATGCATTTGTGGTGCAGCCTAGCACCACTGATGAGACCTAGGGCGGGTCAAAACAGTTTTGCATCATGACTGATTTGTGTTTGGGATTTGGTTTTCAACCTTGAAGAAGTTTAGTTAAGCTACTCTTCTACTCAACAAAACATACAAACAAACAAAGTAATGCTTTAAATAAATATAATAATATTGATTTGCAAAGCTGAATGAAAAAACAAAACAGAAGATCTGGAAATATTTTGTTTCTTGATTACAGGATCACTATATAGAGAATTACGACTTGATTCAGAAAGGATCGCTCCATTGGGGAATGTTCCTCCTAACGAAAATCAAGTAGTTTTCATAAAAGAGCTCTAAAACAACGCATTTTAAACTCATCAGTTCCACCTTTTTCTTTAAAAAATCATTTAAATACTTAAAAAAGAGGAATGAAATAATGCATTCAACATTTAAAGGGATTCGTTTCTATTTCACCATTTGGCAACATCGGTTATAGCTAATGAAGGACAATGAATCTGTTACCTGTATTAGACAAAGATGACATATTTCAGAGGCGTGCTGTTCTGTTTACTTATGTTCCTAGTTCTGAGACATTCTGGGACATGACATTTTGTGCACCTAACCTATCTTCCTCTATATAAATAACTAACAAAACAACTGTTGTTTATGTGGCTTGTGGAGGTGGTATTGAACTATAATTTATATTTGGCCTTAATTGTTGATTTATAAAGACAATTTTCCTTTTTTAAAGTAGAATATCTAGGTACGTATAAAATATTTCAACTTGATATAGGCGCTGTTGCCAATATGTGAATTAGTAACAAATCCCTTTAAAAATTAAAACCCAACATTTGAAATATCAATTTGAATACTTTTCAAAGTGAATTTGAAAAAACTCATGAATTAACTTCAACTTTATTTTGTTCAAACTTGCATTTGCTGTAATAACCCAAATTGAGGAACATCCCCCAGTGGCTTTTGTAAGCAAAATTCTTGGTACCCACTTTTAAATTTTATTTTTAGCTCCTAGTTTGTTGTCAATTCAATAAGCTGAGATGATATTGCAATGTGGACATTTGAAAATTGATTCAACACCCATTCTGGTATATCTAATTTTGGATTTTATTGACTGCTTTGATGACATATTGCAGTGATTAAATCAGTCATTCACTTAACTTTCTAGCAGATAAAAATGTCGATGGATGACGCAATGTACGGCGAGCACATCGGGAATTTTGTTTTTCAATTATGAAATAAAGCCTTTATGACATAGCCGGAGCGCCATTCCTAGCAGCTGATTTTGAGCAAATGATAGTTATTGATATATTTTCTCGTCTTTAAAATATCTCACGTAAGACAATGTTTCATTAGTTGGCAAAGTGTATTCATCCAACTGAAGTCTTCAGATGATTGCACAACGACTCTTCAATATTTTCAGCTATTTCATCAATTTGTCTTTGCACAGAATTGTTGCTCAAAGGGATTTTTCGGATATCTGCCGCCGGTTCATGGTGTACAGTAGTTATTACTTCTTTTATTGTAGATAAAATTAACTTTTTCTAAGTGTGTGGTTCATCTGTTCGATAAATTAACAAAGAGATATTGTAAGAAGCTTGAAGTCCATCATCGTTTTGCTTAGCAGCAGTCGAAAAAAGTGTCGATACACTTGGCTGAGCAATGTGGTTCTTCTCCAACTTTTTAAAATAGGCTACATTTTATTCAAATGATCTTGAAGTATTTATCGCTTTATTCGAAAATGATTTTAGGCAAAGAATCCGTATTTAATATATTCCGCCCTTTATTGCTATCTCTTTTTTTTTTGCTTCCAACATAGTTTTGTTTTCACAAATACATAAGTGTTGAGCAAATACAGCACGCACCGGCAGGAACAAAAGACAAACATGCAAAAACTCGTTTATCTCATTTAACGCTCAATCGTAACGAGCAAGTAAGAACAAATAAGTATCGATGAACATGCCGTGTCAATGTTGTGCCGCGGCCCGCGGAGTAGGTACAGGTACAGCAGAAGAGAGGGACAACGTGAAACGGTCTAAGAGGGTGAACATGATGCGTGCGTGCGGCGGATCGTCACGTTAATCGTCGGCCGGTTGCGAGCCGCGGCTGTGTATTTGAGATTTGTCATTTGTCCCTCCCCGCACCTACACTCCGCAAACACGAACGTTGACAGACTATAATACAGAATTAAACAAATAAATCGTACAATATTTGCTCGCGTCAAACGTAAACTATAATTATTGAATCTTCTAATTTTATTTTTTCTTTATTTTTACTGAGGTACTTGAAACATCTCGAGTTCGGCAAGTGCTCAGCTTGGCCGCAACCATATATATACCTATTTTTAATGTGTCTTCGGAGGTGGGGACCTCATCTGCGACACAGGAAGACACGAATATTTTTCAGTGTCTGATGCCTTTTACTAAAGATCTAAAAATATAAATAGCGTTGTGAACGCATTAAAAATAGTGAATACTCCATATATTTTTAGTTTATATTTATACAATAAAATAGGATATGAATATGAACTAATAAATGGATGTTGTGTAGTAGGAAGATCTTAGTTTCAGTGAATTTCAAAATATGAAGTAGCTGAAGTTACAAATCACCAATCCCCCCTTAATTCACATCAAGGTCCCAAATTTTTTCTAGGCCCTTTACCGCCCCCCTCTAGGCCTCCAGAGCCCACAAGGAGGCGTTATCGCCCACTTTGGGAAAGACTGCTCAATATGAGAATTTCATAACATATTACGTAATAACTCCCATATATAGATTATTTGAATGAAATTTGTTAGTAACCATAGGGATATTTTGTCCATAATTTTATATGAAATTAAAAGTTGCACAGAAACTCATCATCTACATATTGTTTAAATGAAATTAGTTGTGGTGTTCAAAATTATCTGTCAAATAATTCATTTTCCACAGAAAACAATACTTTCATCTTAGGAAAAAAAGGACAAGGTGAAATCAAATAATTCGCTCAAATAAATATTGACATAATAGGAGATATTTTTTTACATTTTTGTGAACTTTCATTTTGCTCCCATTTTTCAAAAAATTTGGCAAATTATATTCTTTACAAACATTCCAATTGTTGATTGTTTACCAATATTTGATCTGATATTCAAAACCCTTAGATTTTTTGAATGCCTTGTTGGATAGATATGTTGATCACTATTTATTCTGAAAATCAAATTTGAATGTTTCTATTTATTTTTGCTAGATCAATACAGGAGCAAAGTTCAAGTTTGTATGACATTGATATTTTTGAAATTGATAGTTAGTTTCTCATAATCTAATCTGAAAATATTATTAATATTTTTATTAATATATGAATTTTAATGTTTATTGAATTTCTATTGGATTCAAAAATTAATAAATACGGAAATATTCATAAGCTTCATAATTATTATCAGATAATATCTACAGTGAATTGAATTTTATGTATGCAATTATTTAAATTTAAATATAATTAAATCAATATGAAAAATCTTACCATTTGCGAAAGAAACTTCTTCAATGAATACGATTAACTTATGTTTCAATTAGAGGTGAAGGTTTCGACCAAACTGCTCTTGGTGCATCTAGCATTCAGGTCATTCTGGAGTCACAGATGTTCCTCTTCTTGGCTGATAATGGTTTATCATAATTTGTTTCTGTAAGAATATTGAATTTATTAATTTATCTCTTTCGATTATAAACGCATTATTTTTGACTTTGGGCTTTTGCCATTATTTGATGAAAATGCATATAAAAAAAAGTATTTACAACATCAAGATTTTCAAGTAAATAATTTACAAAATCCCAACACTTGTTTAGCTATGCACTAGCTTCTTCAAGCTAGACTAAATTTATTCATTGAATAAAGCAGGACTTATTTTGCAGTTTAGTAAACTGTTCATATAAAGAGCAATGGTTTTTTTTTTCATTATTCGAATAAGTAATATACGAAAACCTTCACCAATCATAAATTTTTTGCTGGATTCACAGCTCACAAAACTATCTGACTGAAAATAACGTTTTCCAATTAAAAACAAAAAATTATTCCCTTATAATATTCAAATATCTGAATTACTGATATGGTTATTTTTTCACAATCAAGATAGATATGAAATCATAAGCATCGGAACCAGACTTAGTAAATAAAATATGAGTTAAAATTCAATTAACCCAAAATAATAACTGGGGTCACTTTCAAGTGGATTTCAATAAATAAAAGCATTGCATCAAAAGACTCTTCAGATACACAAATTGATGATACATACTGCATCTATCAACTGTCCTGTAGTTGATGTCAATGATTTGTAAAGGTTGCGTATACTCCTAAATGAAACAATATTTCAGATTAACCATTATCAAAGTTACAAAGTAGAAGACCCAATTTCATGTCCCTAACAGTACGGAACACCAGCTGACAATTCCATATTATTCACAACATACATTATAATCACTTTAATGAAATGAATGAAAACACTTTTGTCTAATTACCACTAGTTGATTTTATTTATACGACCGGTTTCGGATTTGACCCCATTATCAAGTATAAAACTGAGATGTGAAGTTTGAAAACTCTGTTTCATCAGGAGTTTTCTAACTTCACATCTCAGTTATATACTTGATAATGGGGTCAAACCCGAAACCGGTCTTATAAATAAAATCCACTAGTGGTAATTAGACAAGTGTTTCAATTCATTTCATTAAAGTGATCATGAATTACCACAAAATAAACCAGTCATCAAATCACACATAATACATTATAATAATATCTAGCTTCAATTCATTTCATTAGTCACTTAATACATTATAATAATTAAGCTTCAATTCATTTCATTTAGAAGTTCGGAGATTCTTTTTTATTCATGATATGAATTCATTTATTAAATAAATATTTCATAGACAAGAATCGGAACAATAATACACCTCCCAAATCAATAAATTTCCAACAACTCCAAAAGAAGTAATCTCGCTAAAAACTACATCAAAACCAGAATCTTTTATTATTGAAGAGTTTTCCAATATAGAGTCTACAGAAATAAAGGATCGGCTAGCGATAAAGCGAATTATCGTTTAATCGCCATTTGAATCAACATATTATGCGAGGCTGACAAACTGAACAACTCATCGAGAATTGTAATAGAGCAATCACCTAATACAGGGAGAAGTCTTATTATGAATCACACGTTTACAAAGTAAAGGCAAAATTAGCTCTCTATAATATCTGACTCGGAGATATATCAGACATAGTAATATCCCATGCACTAAAGTTCCTATGTTATTTGGTGCAGTCAATTTTTCATTATTGCATAATTCATTAACAGTTTGTTCAAAAACGAATATTACGAACCTTACAGACAAAACTCTAGTTGAAAAGCAAAAACTAAAAACAATTTTAGCAAACCATACTATCAATGAATTTTTAAAACATAATGTTAGTTCAAGTTTTGTTACCATTTTCATTTTATAGTGTAAATCTTTACTGAACAGACTTTAGTGTATTTTTAAGTAGTATGATAAATTTTGCGAATTTTCGGACGAATAAATTCTATTCTATCAAATCCAACAATTCCTTCATAAATATCAACAGTGACATGGCAATACTCTAGCTCTGAGCTTCTGCAAGACATATACTTGGGCAGAGCCTTTTTGATTTTCTACTTCTCCAATAATATACGAGTATAGGATAGGGAACTTCCTAAGAACGAAAAAAAAAACTCTTCAAAGAGATGTCTAATTCATGAACATACAAAGTGGAAGGAAAAAACAACTGAATCAACTGTCCGCGATTATGAACAGTGAATTATACGAAAATCACTTTTTGTTATTCACTTGTACCCTAAACATTCACATTGAAATAGCGAAAAACATGACATATGAGAGTATTTTGTATGTAGTGCTGTAATTTCAACTGTTTGTAGTGTTGAGGGGGTGCACAAAATAATTTCATACATATAAAAACACATACTTAATTCGATCTACTCCTTTCATAATTTACTATCAAAATTTTAAATTTTCAAGTCAATGTCATCTACAATAATATAAAGAAGGCTACAATAACCCTGCTGAACTGGTTAGAACAAAAGATATCTTAAAATCCATATCTAGGTGTAAGATGATCTATGGATGGAATGACAGTTGGTGTTCCACTGGCTTGCAGGAATCACACAGATAGGACATATTTTTAATAGTTCTTTTGATAACCTCATTCCTAATTAGTTTAAATCAATTCTGAAGTGTTTATTAGTCAAATGTTCTTTTATTACTACCATATATCGTAAAGTTATCGATTGGTTTATTGTGGGTTGAAATACAATTGGAAATGCTGCGCCAACCAATATTGAGGTCTACTAACGAGACTGAAGATACTACCAAATCTGGTATGACAAATATCTTCTAAAATGAAGTGCCTCCTCCATATCACCGTCAGTCAGACCTACTAACAATTAAGGATTTTACATTAGGGCTGTTTTTATTTAAATCAGCTAGAATGAGCTGACATTATGTTGATGGTAACACAGCTTCCAATGCAGGGAAATTCTTCATCTAAAGAATGTTCGACAGATAACTATCCTGAATTGAATTATACAGGAAATAAAACAGTCATAAATCAACTCCAATGATCTGGAATCTCTTTATTGTTGATATTCCATCCAATACTATCAGTTACGTTCTCTGAATTTATAACATAGCTGAAGGAAACCAGTATGGGACTTTGCTGCTATTTTGTTAAAAATAATAACACCAGTCCTTTAGCCATTGCTAAATTGGTTGAATTTCATTAGATGAAAAATTGTAGCAAGTTAAAAGTTTATGGTTGACACTTCAGCTTTTAAATCCAAATATGTCGACTATCCACTTACCTCATCTCACACTGGTTCTTCATCCTTCCTAATCTTATAGCTAATTGGATGTTTCTTGACTTGTTAACTTTCTCATAACAATGAGCAATTTGAAATAAATTGCTCATCATTTCAAGAAAATGCGTTTATAACGCAACTGGAAAGTAGTCAAAATACTGACTAGTCTATAGCTTCCCAGCAAGATTTCTGCAGTTAGTTTAATTGCTGCAGAACTCTACCAAGAAGTAAACTGATAACTGCTGCTACCTGAAAATATGAGGCATAAAAAAAGACAAGACAGAAAAAAGAGCAGTCCGCCTTCCTGTGTTCAATGAATGCATCGAAACTTGCTTACGACTCAAAAGATTGTGGACTTATCAATAAGCCACATTCTATTGAAAAATCAAGAGGAAAATCACTTGATGTAAGACTTGAAGAGTCAGACAGCAGGTGACGTAATTTTTGGAATCCTCTATCCATTGTGCAATTTCTAATTTACCATTCAACTGAATAAACTGTTCCCTAGTTTTTGTAATTTCGAGAGTTGATGGAAAAAAGAAGCAAGTTTCAATTACCACAGTGGTAAAATTCAATTGAACTCCAGCATTACTCGTCTTCCTCATTTGGGCAATTCTCACCTTTCTCACATTTAGACAATTTTCCATCATTTGTTGATCCAATTTTCCATTTTTTCAGAGCTGTTAGTTTCACTCTACCTAAACTGAGAAAAGGGCGAAAATCTGCTTCCTTTAGAACCTCCATCGATTTTTCATCCACAGATACCACCAAGGTTTGACCATTTCTCTCAAATTTTGTATTGATCAAATGCCATCCTTTTGTTTCTAGTCCCCTGTTTTGAGTCGCAAGTTTCTCAAAAATTTTCTTTGGGTCTTCAGAACCTTGAACCCACATTATGAGCTTAGTGTAGATAGGCAAGTCCTTTGGGTGAATGATACTGAGATGAAAATCTTGGAAAGTCCAGTTTGATATTGTCATTTTCAACCAATCAAAACTTAACTGATTTTTACATTTCAACACCAGAGCTCCTCTAAATTTTATACAGTCATCAAAATGGAGTTGACAGCCTTTGGCGACTGCTTCGTCTATTGCCAACTTAAGAGAAGTTCGAATTTGGTCTATCTGACATTTGGAGAGTCTAACACTTGGAAAACCTGTTGGGATAAGAGCAACAGCAAGAATATCATCCAAAGATTTTGTGTTATAAAATTCCATAGGATTCTTCACCTCTTTATGAGAAATCTTGGTTTTGCTTGTTTGCTGATGTGGTGAACCTTCACCGTTTTGATTTCTCAAACGTTCCTTTTTAATTTTTCTTTTCTGAGCACCAGAAAGTCTTTTACCCTCGTTACACTGAACAAGAGCCTGCTTACCATCAAAACGACTTGCATTTTGCTGTAGAGTTTGGTTGTCAAGGTTAGCCAAATCATTTGGAGCATTCCTCAAGTTCTCCAAACCTGTCATATTGAGCATTTCTTCAAGTTTAATCAATTCATCCATTATTCATCCCACGAGTATAGAGGGAACTTCAAGTCAACTCCTGCAGAGCCCCGTACAGGAGTAAAGCAGAATTTCATTGGGAAGTTGCCGAGATTCCCAATGGTATCGTTAAGGACACTGTGACCTCGTGTCATTCATGCCTGTAGCACGATTACTTACACTTCAGCATTAGGGATTTATTACAGAGGTTTACTCCTCTAACCTCTCATAGACTATTTTTTAGGACAAAAAATTTAAAATGAGTTCAAACTCATTCCAAAATTCCAGTAATTGTCATTAAGTGTTAAACTTATGAAACATCCGTTTCTATTGGCAGCTACTTTCAACAATAACATGTCACATCAAGTATTTTACAATTCTAGTATGTTAAAAAGAAATCAAGTAAAGTGATATATCGGAAATTCTTTGATTATCAACTAAATACCTGAAAAAGGGTAATCTTTTGATAATATAGAAATGTGTTCAATTATCCCGACAGACTAGTCATTTCTTCAAACAAAAGAAATGGAGAATACAAAGATATTCACCATTCCGAAATTGAATATATATTCAGTGTATAAGATCACTTTCAAACTTAAGTAGTGTTTGTTACTATAAAGGAGGCTTTTGATTATCATCATAAAATTTTGAATTCCATAAACTTCGTTCATACTCGCTATCAGTAAAAATTACATTTCTTGTTTTTCCTAAGTTCTCAACAGTTATTCTATTGAAATTCAAGAATGGCTTGAAATCAATCATCTCCAAGGCTTTTATTACATCCTCTTCAACTGATACTACCAAATCGTGTCCACCATCTTTTTCTGTTTGTTTCATCACATACCAATTGCTCGTACTGAGGCCTGTATTCTGTCGCTCAAGTCTCATTAGCACTGTGTCTAAATCAGTAGGGGGAAAGGGAACCCATAGTTTGATTTTATAATAGTCAGGAAGATCATCGATATGTATAACCCGGAGCTGGGCACCTTCCCAAGGTTGTAGATCCTTTACCACATTTTTCAACCATTCATTATCTTCTTGTCTACTGACAGCAACCATGAATGTTCCTCTTCTAGGATAACCATCAACAAACTGAGGAAGAGCACTATCATCATCTACCTCTTCCATTTTACTTGAGAGAGATGCCTGGAGATCACTCAACTGTTCAAAAGTCATGTACTTTTTTGGAAATTCATTTGGAACAATAACTGACCAACTGAAGGTTTGTGAACCTTGTCGAACAGCTTTGAAATTTGCCCCTTCCCAAGGTTCAAGTGTTTCTAATGTTTTTTTCAACCACTCCACTCGACTCTCATTTCGGCAAAGAACAACAACACATCCTCTTCGTCTGTAACTGGTCACAAAATGGATCTGGAAACTTTTATCGCCAACTTTGTCAAGTTCCTGTTCAAGACTTTCTCTCAAAAGTATTGTTTGATCTTTATTCATCTTCTGGAATGGGAAATTTCGGAGAAATATTATCGAAAGATCTGTCAGATTTTCCACTTGGTATTTTGGTTGGATCACTACTGAATTTTTTTTCTTGTTTTTCTTTTTCCTTTTTGTAGGTGTTGCACTTGATGGTGTTATGTTATCGCCTGATATTTTTCCTGTTCCAAGATATGTTTCAGCAACAGGTTGCTTTGTTTCCCCTTTTTTAATCAATTCGCCAGAATGTTTTTTGGATGCTTCTGCCAGTTTTGCTGGAGGCTGAAACTTTAACCTTTTCTCGGTTCCAATTTGTAGGGGAATAGTTCCCTTCCGTTTACGATTTTTCATTACGAATGCATTGCTAGATCTTTGAGTACCCATAGAAGGTTTATTCTTTTTTATTATAGCGTTACTTGATCTCACTTTTTCATTTCTTTTCGCAGGACCTGACATGAATGGTCTTGAAAACTTGTTCCTGATATTCTGTGGAACTTCTAAAGTTCTCTTGAGGGGTAAATTTGCCCTATCTCTAGGCTGATTGTCACTGTAGTTACTTTGAGCAGGTGGTTTGAATCTCAAACTTCTTTCTGCTTCGGTTAAACTAGAGCTTGTAGTATATCCTAAACTTCGTTCAGCCTCTGTCAACACTGATCGAACACTGGAGTTGCTTCTTCTAGTAAACAAATTCTGCTGCGCCATATTTTTAGTCCCTGGCTGCACTCCAATTAAATTGGAATCAAATAGGCTTGGAATATTTGATACCGAAGGAAAGGAGTTATAACTGCCAGCATCACTTCGATATCTTTCTGGAGAACTGCGCCAAATGTCTTGTTGGCTCTCAAAACCCGTATTTCTATCTGGAGATCTTTGATTTCTCAATATTCTATATTCTCCTCGAAATTCTGGGGACCTTTGATGCCTTGAATCCAATTCTGGAGAAGGTCTACAATAACTGATATCTGGATTTCGATCCAAAATTATTGGATTTCTTTGATAATAATCATTCCTTCCACTAGACACCGGTGATCTATGGACGTTAACTGAATAATTGTTAGTCAAATCTCGACTTTGATCATTGGTGAAATTATTTCCTCTTAAATGTGACTTAGCCTGCTTGAAACTACTAAATCTCATACTTTCGACAGACGATTTTGGATATATGTCCACTGGATATTCCACTATAGTCGATCGATCTGAAGCACTGCTTTGAAAACTCTTAGGTGGCTTTTCATTTATATATTTAGATACAGTTTGATATTTGTTTTTCTGAAATACCCTTCCAAAATTTGATCTTTGGTCAAACTGACTTCCCATAAAAGATTGTGTTTCACTAGATTGAGGTTTTTCAAACCCTGGCAGAGATGATCCCACACCACCACGATTTACTGAATAAGTTTGTTTATAAAATTGATATTTTTCCATATTATGTCCCACGAGTAGCTAGGGAAATAAACTTCTCCCCCGCAGAGCCCCGCATGCAGGGGTGAGGGCTTAGTTTCACTGAGACATTGCCCCTATATCCCAGGGGTATCGTTATAAGCACCATGACCCCAGTACCATTCATACTTTAAGCACGATGACTCACGCCTTAGCATTGGGGATTTTTTAATGAGGTTTACTCCTCTTATATGAAGAAAAAAATGAAAAGACATCATAAAAAGATGCGAGATTATTTGTTTAGTAAATTCTGAATAATTTATCTGTGAGTTTCGACCAAATTAACCATCGAAAACCATTTCCCATTGGAAGAGTGCTCAATACTTGGTTTGATGTCAATTTATCTACTACTCTTGAATATTTTAGCTTAGATTAAACCATGGTAATCAATAGTTCTAAAATGAAAACTTAACAATCTGAACCTCATATACAACTTCCTCAAAACATTTTGAAAGTATTTATGAATGAGTGGAATTTTTAATAAATTTGAATCACATTGAACGAGTTTTGATAAGAGAAATCTCTGAATGGAAAATATATTGAATGTTGAATTTGCAGTGATTTACTGGTCGTTTGTTTTATCTGAAGGATCCACATCTGCCATAATCTCATCAACTTCTGTTAATATTTCAGTTAAATCACCTGAGGATGAATTCAGTTTGGATTGGTCATCATTCTCCTCTTCTTGTTTGGTAGAATCCTCAGTCCCCTTCGGTTTAGTCAATATAGGCCTAAATTTACCCATATTTCTCACACTTATCCTACCAAAATTCAAAAATAATGTGAATTTTAATTCTTTCAGAAAGTTTACGACATCATCATCCACAGCTACATAGAAATTAGTACAGTTTGTTTCTTTTTTCATCCTGACAAAGTGCCAATCTTTAGTGTTGATACCTTTATTTTGATGTTGGAGACGTAACAGTATACGCTCGGGATCATCGACCGGATCAGGGATAGAAAGCTGTAAATATTTCAGAGAAGGTACTCGCTCCGGCTCAGTAACAAAAATATCAGGACCATCCCATGATAGTAGAGCAGGTACTGCATTCTTTAGCCAGTCTGCACTTTCCTGATCATTACAGTCTACAACAAGGGTACCTCTCTGTCTAAGACAATTTAGAAACTGAGGAACAAACCCATCTAGAGGTAGTTCATCAACAATTTTGATCAACTCCGTCTGTAAATTATCTATCTGATCAAAGTCCAATACTTCCCACGGATACTGCTTGTGTACAATAACCATTTGAATCGCTGTCTTTCCAGGCTGCATTAGTCTGAATTGAGCACCTTCCCAAGGTGATAAAGTTTGAACACATTTTTTCAGCCAATCTATGCTCTCTTGGTTATTACAATCGATCACTAGAGCACCTTTTTTCTTGAAACACTCCAAGAATTGAGGTCGGAAAGCTCCTACCTCTATTTTGTCAATTTCACTGAGAATTTCCGATTGCACACTGTCTAGCTGTTCGTCAGACATAACCTTCAGAGGATACTGACTTGAAACTACCATCATGAAAGTTCCGACAGCTTCTTTTTCTTTTGTTTCCTTTTTTTGTTCTGCTGGTTGCTTGTTGGTCGGTGGAGTACTGACATCTACAGAATTACTGGTTTTTCCTTGTTGACTGTTACCTGTTCTTTCACGCAGAAATTTTGGCAACCTTGGCCTCTTTCTTGGGCCCTTATTATTGAGCCTTTTTGGTAGCTGTCTCCAATTTGAGGAGTTATGCTGATGTTCATTTCGGCGGTTTGCCTGTAAGGCTCCCTGTCCGTAAGCACTTTTCTGGTTTGACCAAAAGCCTCCCTGAAAAGATGTATTTGTTCTGTTGTATTGGTAATTGTAATTCATAATGAATCCCACGAGTAGCTAGGGAAATAAAATGTCCGCCCCTGCAGAGCCCCGCGTGCAGAGGTAAGGGCTAACCTACAATGAAATACTACCCTGGTATTTCAAGGGTATCGTTACCAGCACTATGACCCAAGTGCCACTAATGCCTTCAACACGATAACTTCCATCTTAGCATGGGGATTTTTTATCGAGGTTTACTCCTCTAAATGATTTTGAAAATTAATTATAAAATTTGCCTCTATTTGAGAATCGAAAGATATATGAAATGTTTTGATATTGTGAATTTTAACAGGATGTACCAAAGATTCAATGAAGGTTCCTTCTGTTCTCACCATGTTCAATTACTTGTGAGCTTCATTAACTTGGAATTAATAACCACTTGTGCTCTCAAGGTCTGGATTGTTCACTTTCCATTATATTTTTATACATGTAAACAATGAATTTTCATAATAGTGAAAAACTGACAAGAAAAAAAATTAGGGAGTAACTTTCTAAATTTGTTAGTGGTGGAGAAAATCTGGTAGACTGTTGCCCTAGCCAATGTTCAGAAATTCGCAAACAATACTATTCTTATCTTTACGAATTTACAACTTCACAAATCAATGATGAATCCGATTGACCCATGGATTCATCTATTGGTCCATTTGAAACGTTAGCGAGTTTCTCTTGGTTAAAGAAGTCCATCATAAATTTTCTGTTGAATTTGAGTACTAACCTTCTCAATATATGACCATTCATTCAGAATTGAAAAGTTTAACCCGAGGTTGGGTTCAAAAGCAGCTCTCACAGCTAAACCTTGCTTTTTCATTTATATGTATTATTCATTATTATTCCAGTATTCATTATGAGAATGAAATATAAACGCAGATAAATATTTCATTTCTTATTTTTGTTTAAAACTGTGTTACAATATTTTTTTAATGAGTAAACATTATTTGTGAATTTCAATCTTAACAAAAACATAACTACAAATTGTGAACACCCAAATACTGTTAAATTTTCCTCTTATTTCCTTTGTATCTACCGTTTGTATGTCATTGCCCATGACAAATTTAGAAAGTTTTTGTACGAAGTTCTACATTTTTATACCAGTCATTCCAAGATAAATTTTGATCTTTCAAAATTGTGATGATCATATTTTTGTAGACAGTCAAAAATTATGATTTGGTAACCTTTCAATTAGGCCCATTTCTCAAGTTATTTTCACAGTTATCTTCAACAATCCCACTTTCTATATGGTTCAATGATATCATCAGATATATCAAATTCTTTTAAAGCATCATCTTTAGCTGTGCCTATTTTTTTGCCACTTTGTTTGTGAAAGAAATTTGAATGACACAATAATGACACAACAGCTGTCTCAGCTGGTCTCTTTATTTTGTTCTTGGAAAAATATTCTCGTGTCTTTTTGGACCAACTGGCCAAAATCTTCATTAACTGTGGGTTTTTAGTTTCCTTTGACCTTTCAGCTTTTTGTTAAATGATTGCCAAACCTACCCTTTGATTCATGCAGGTGTTTTGTGCTAAGGGACACTGCCATTCATATCGTAAACATGATGATTCACATCATAACATCTTGCCTGGTATCTTAGCTGCAATTCAATAATAAAAAAAGTTTCATTTGCATAATTTACAATTGTTTTAACTCAACTTTTAAACAAACAATATAACAATAATTATGTATTAATTGTATGTACTGAAGGAACAATGAATATTATTTGAATGTGTTTTCAACATTATTTATTTGTTTGATGATAAAAATATTTAATTGAATCTTTACCTGAGATCCAGCTGATTTTTATTTAGGGACCATAACTATCACATTTGAGGTGTTCTGGATTTTTCTTCAAAATTAATATAGTCCTGGAAAAATACAACATGATTCACTATTCCCCCTATATATTAATATCTACAGTATACAGGTTTTATTAAATTCAACAAAACATTTCTTATAGAAGTTAACACTTTTTCAAATATATAAATATGGTTTCAAAAAGTAGTTTAATCTTGTACAAGCTCCCTTCAAAACATTTTCATTTTAATGTATCATTTCACTTGGAGATGTGAAAAATTTATGAACCACATATGAAATTAGGATTACTATCCAGTTTCATATTCTTGTACAGTCACAATTTCCTATTTTGATGTCAATTTTTATGTAGAAAGTCTTTCTCACAATGTTGAATTTATTTTTATTACACCAGGAATGTGTGTAGTCATAATACGAAACACATAGTACTATTCGAAACACATCATAGTACTATCAGATATATTTCTAGCCAATTAGTCCGGTCAAATTAGACTAAAAAATAAGAGTGAAGGTACATAAATTTACAACAAGCTGCAGAGGC
>WOGO01000557.1:0-22008 GCA_015342085.1 Leptinotarsa defecta | reverse complement strand
AATGGTGATCGGTCAACATCCTATTGGTCGTTCAACAGGAAATCCGATAATGCCAATAGTTTCGATCATACTCAGAAATTTACAGCAAGCGCCTAACGTGATGGCGAGCCCGCCATTACGTTTGCTCTGTACAGAGGCGTATTATTACTTGTTCTCAAAATATTTTTTTTTATTGGGCATCCTATAATAACGATAGATATAAAATGTATAGGGTGACTAATCGAAAACGAAATATCCTTCTTTTAGATGAACGCAAATCCGACAATTGAAGCCATTTATCTGGTATTTATGGATTCGGCACTTGTACCACACAAATAAGGAAAATAATCACCCCGAAGTATTTTAGTGGCATTGATGTTTCAAAATACTTCAAATTTTTTTCACAAAAGTTTTCAGATTTTGTTATCCCACACGATTGTTTTTAATACATGTTCAAGCTTATGAACTTCCGGACCTATAATGTATATTCAACGGAAGAGAAACCTTCAAAATGAAAATTCATTCATCGCCATTGATAAACAATTATGAACGAGAAAAAACACCAAGACATTTGTGGGATAAAAAAAAGTACGTTTAATATAGAATGTGTGATTTATTAAGACATCTAATATTAACAATTTACACTAATATATGCATATCCGGATGGA
The DNA here is from genome assembly GCA_015342085.1 of Leptinotarsa defecta. Lineage (NCBI taxonomy): Eukaryota > Metazoa > Arthropoda > Insecta > Coleoptera > Chrysomelidae > Leptinotarsa > Leptinotarsa defecta. Next base: position 21,361 of record WOGO01000557.1, on the reverse strand, counting down.
TTTTTTACAGCAATTAATAGTTTTGTACAAATATTTTGTACGACAACTAGGCAAGTATCTGCATTGATATTTCAAGAAAATTAACCTGTTTCAAGCAAACAGGTCGATATTCTCGAGAAAAGTATCTCAATAATTTCAACATAACATGTAATAATACTCCAAATATATACAAGGATATAACTACTTTGTTCTTTATACATTCATTTTATAAATAGTACATTAGTTTTTATACATAAATACGGATTAACAGTCTGACAGATTCATAGTATAAAATAGCAGAGCAGCCCTGAATAATGTGAGTTTTCTGCTTGGGGTTCGTAATGTAGTAAGATAGATAAAACAATGAATATGTCATTCTGCATGTTGCTTGGCACTTAGTTAAGTTTAGGATTTGGAAAATGTACAAAACATTACACGGGACCAAGAAGAGTTCTATAAAATAATGAATAGTGGGGGAGTATTTACAAATTTCATTATTTTATGAAACGTTTACTATTTTTAAACTAATTATATGTACAAACAATTTTTAATAAAAACAGATAACAGGTGAATTCCATTTCACAAATATTCAAATTGCACGGAGTTACCAAATATTCAACATATGCAAAATAATACGAAAACTATGGGTCAATTCAGAAATATATAAGCTTCAATTGAATTTTGTGTACAGTGCGTTGATGGGTGTAACAAACATTATTCAATAAATTTTTAATTTTCAAGGATTCAGAAATGGCATAATATCCACAAATACATGAAATGTAAATGATCAGAAATAATAAACTGTTTGGAATAGTTCTCAACTCGAATTCAGTTTGCATTCTTGACTTTTCTCCATAAACACCAATTCAACGTAGACCATTGAACGATAGCTTTCACCTTCGCTGATAATAAAAATTTCATTCTCTGGCTCTTTTCGCCAGAGCCTTTGCCAGCTACCACACCAATCCTTCACTGAGTTGTTGGGGGTTGTCAGAGAAATTTCCAGGAGACATAAATTCCGGACTTCCACCCCTACCGCCACCATTACCCTGCATCATGTCAGGTCCTGGACCTTGTTGTGGCATGAATTGGTTTTGTTCGTTAGGCATTCCTCCAAAGTCTCCAGCACCCATAGGTATTGGTCCTGAGTGATCCATTGGTCCTCCTGAAATCATAAAATATTGTATTGGTGAGGAAACATTCGTAAAGCCGAAACTTCTCTTTCCGAAACCATTATATTCCATACACAAACAGTATATACCACATAGAATGTGAGAAACCAAATAAGAAACAGATCGAATATCTTCAAAATAATTTTTTTGTGACAAAAAAACGAGAAAAGGTCGCTTTTCAATGCAAGTGAAAAATCTCTCTATCATACCCTCAAACCTCATCAGTGGTACCACACCAGCCATGGAGATCCTTCTAGATCTACCTCCTCTACACATTTTTTGGAGAGACCGGCTAGATGGACTGCATACAGACTTGTGCACATTGCCAAATGCACAAATCAATTTAATGCAGAGTGCAACAGACTGTTGGTTGATACTGGAAGTCACAGCATTCTAGAAATGACCTCTGACTTTATGCCTCCAACTGTCAACTACGAACTGCCTTATAAAGTACTGTTCCCGGGTAGAGAGTACTGGATCCTCCCGGAGAAGGAAATATCAAGAGCAGATAGTTGTTGGTTCACAGATGGATCAAAAACACCTTCTGGAGATATAAACCTGCCTAGGAACCTATGCGACTGTATTTCAAGCGAAAATTTACGCTATTGAATTGTGTGTGGAGAGATTGAAAAATTCCAACCTCATACACAAGTCAATAAAATATTGTCGGAGAGTAAAACGACATTGGGAGCTCTTGGCTCCTACCGAGCAATGTCTAAATTGGTAGCAAATTGCCAAAAACGACTCTACTCAATAGGAAGACTCAACAGATTGTTTCTGGTCTGGATTCCTGACCATATTGGCCTGGATGGCAATGAGACTGCTGACTCACTTGCAAAAGAAGGTGCTGCAAGTAGCTTCATCGGACCAGAAACTATCATCCGTATCGCTTTAGGTTTTGCCAAACAAATATTGAACACCTGGATGGTAAGAAGATTTATGGACTTCTGGCAGAATCTTCCAAGATTGGCTCACTCCGAAGTGTTTATTCACTCTTCGAAGCTTTTTACATGTCACTGTCATTTGAATCATCATATGCAAAGACTTGGACTGTCGAAAGACAGTATGTGTCGTCGCCTTTGTTTGGAAAATGATGAAATAGCAGAGTGCATACTGGGGTCCGAATCAGGTTTTTAGAGGGTTCGGCAGAGCCATACTGTTGCTAGCTGATCCATAAAACCACTCACCATACAAACAAATCGGCTTAGTTGAGAAGCTAGGTTTATTTGGTCGAGTATGAATAGGTGTGAGCCACAATAAACCCTTGTGGATTGCGGTGAAGGGTCCAATAGACCCACTCACTTTGGAAGTAACCTAACCAAACCTAACCTCAATCATTATACCTCCTCACACGCTTTATGGTGACCATCACTCTTAGAATTTGGAGAGAGAAAGTACAAAGTGCGTCATACACGTGATCGTTCATTATGTTACTTTCCATTTTGGCGCAGAAATGCTCCAATATGTCAGAAAACGTTTCGAGACTCATACTCTTGTATAGCAATTAATGGAGAACATCTAGTGTGAATTAATGTAGTTTGAACTGACAGATATTATGCACGGCTTTCCAGTTTTGATTACATAAAATGATTTTTTTTTAAATTATTGTTATCTTTTTATGACTTGTTCACATGATCTTTCAGATGAAGTATAATAATTTGAAATGGCGAACAGTTATTTTTTCCGCCAAAAAGAAAAGTTATTCAGTGAACAGTTACATGCATGCATTTCTAATGAAATTACGTTTTTAGTGACATATCACCCTTAGTACTTTTCCAATTTAAATTATGGTCTGCAAGGGGCAGAGGGGGAGAAATGACCGTAGGGATTATGATAGAAAGATATTTCCCTTGGATTGAAGATCTACCTATTATTGCATTATCTTCTCAACAAATGGGTTTCAAAGATATTTAATCTGTTTTTTTTTCACTGTTCTCTGAATATGTCAGATTTTTATATTATTAGCTTATAAAACCACAAAACGTGTTTGAATGGTGGCTAATTTTGGAGAGAAAGCTAATCTATAATGATGTGAAAATCTTTCAACAAGTTTTTTTTAATATTAGATACGCCTCAACAAGGGTAATTGAAATATACATGTTGATGTTGAATAAAATGCATTACATATTTACTAAAATCGAATCATACCTCCTTGTCCAAAAGGTAAACCTTGTCCTCCAGGTCCCCCTCCCGGGTGGTGTCCGGCGAAAAACGGTCCATCATGAGGATGGAAAGGTGGGCCTCCATAGCCAAATTCGAATTTACCATCAGCGAAATACGGAAAGCCTGGTGGGCCGTCTTCTAAGCCTCCAGGAGAAAGGTTCATAGGGAAGCCTCGCATTTTTCTTGAACCACCGAAAAATGGACCCCGACCCATCGACGTTAACTGTTTTAGTCGTCGCTCTTTGGATCTTTTGTTTTGAAACCACACCTGAAAGAAAAAAAAAACAGTTATTGAAGGAATATTCAGGTAATTGATCAAGAAGTTTGTGAAAGAGCGTATGAACCTGACTCAATTGGTAAAGAATATAATACCAATGAATGTTTTCGTGAGAAAATATTATACAGTTTATACATTAATACCTGTAAACTTTTTTCAACATAGCTTTTGTGTTCAGTTCATTTTTTATGTTGATTTGAAACTACTCCGAGGTCTCTCTCTCTCTCTGTATGGCCATTGCTTTCGTCTTGTGCGCATTGGGCCAAACACACAAGACACAGCAGTCTTGCCCGAGACAATGCTGCCACCCACTAGTTTCTTCTCACATTTTCGTACATGAAAATACTTCATTATTTTAAAGTTCGCACATGACCTCTTTTACGTGGTTATCAGAACCACCCGGCCTGGATACCGGCGTGAATGAAGTGGGCCGTCAATTCAATTTGTTAAGCATTTTCACATATAGGTTTCTTTCACTCGTTATCGTTATCATCTGTCCACTACCACGAAACCTCCAATATTCCCAGATAGTGTATAGACTTTTATATTCATAATTACTGACAGCAATAAGATCTATTGTTATCACATGATATATTATGTAATTTGATTGTGAGATTTATTGGTTGATCTCGGATTCTGTCGTACGTTTGACACCTTGCCAAGAAGAATTTGTAAAAATAATGCTAGTAGGTATCATCAACATAACAAATATGAGTCTCAATACTGTTCGCTGAGTTTTCACAATTAAATCACTTTATAGGTTTTCCTATTTTTCAAAGTATAAAAATCATGTTGAATCATATATTTTCTTTGGTTATTGTAGACAAAGAAAAACATGATATATCCACCACGTGCCCTTCGATAACGTATGCGATGCGATCATAAACCCTTCATCTGAAAACTCTCACAATAAAGATTTAGAAAATCTGATTGACGTCAAAGAGAAAACTGAAGTCGAGCGATTTTACGGTGATGTAATTTATGAAAAGGCAAAGTATGCATTCGAAGAAAGAAAACAAAAAAGTTTAAAAGATCTGAAATGGTGACGCGCACCAGCTCACTCGGTTTATACGAGAATTCATAGCCAACTTGAGTTTTGAGGCGGTCGTCGTAAACAACTCATTCGGGCCGTAAAACGTTGAGGCGGCCTTTTTCAGATATATAAATATTATTTTTAATATGTGTTTTACGGCTTTATAAATATTTTATATTTTTATATATTCAGGTGTTAAGATTTTTGTAGTTTATAGGCGGGACGGCTCAAAGCGTTTGAATGTGTAAATGTCAAATTTTTATTTGCTCGATTTCACATATTTTCTGGTCTTTCTTTTTTCGTCTGCCTTCTTGAATGAGCTTGATGGCATTTAATGTGAATTTTGTAATACATAAATCATTGTAACGAAGTATGGGTAATAGTAACCACAATAGAGCTTTTTCGAAGAGACACCACATAAAAATTACGTATTTTTTTACAAAAGGCAACTACCTATGAAATTTTTCATTTTATTATTCACTCCATCCAGTCCTGGTTATGTGAAACCCATCAATCGAAACAAGCTCACAGTTATACGGGGGGTTCAGAAATTTGACTGTCTTATCAGAATTTTTAGTTTTTCGGTTATTTCACAGGTAATGGAGTGATTTTTGTATTTTGATATACATCCCTTTGTATTAAATAGCATCTTGAATGGGTATGATTCCTTTTTTGATTTGCTCCACTATCTAACTTTTCTGGAAGTTTTTTTTTATATTTTACAACGATGACAAAAGAGTTTTGTATGTTTTAATTATACACATAAACAAGAACATGATACATGTCCATCATATAGATATTTTTTTAATTTCGATCATCAATGAAACATTGAAAAATAAATATATTTTGTCCCAAATTTTTTACGGAGAAATTCCAATAAATTTGATGCTATATACTGGTATTCGTTTAAGGTATTAGTAGAAATTCATATTGGTACAAGATATTTATCAATTAATTAATAATCTTGTTCCTGTCTTGGGAAATCATGACAAAATAATATCCATAATTTTCCCAACCTGCGATCAGTGTCTCATTGGCACGTTTATGAAACTCCCGCAATTGTTTCACATAGAAATGATGAAACAAAGTGAATAATCAAGTACCATTTTGAGTTCACAATGGAAGTCATGGAACAGTTAATACAAAAACATTCTTCCACACAAAGGAGAACTCTGCCACACTGTTCTGGTCTAAACTAATTTCCTATTACTCAGTCTAATAATATGTGGCAGGATGAAAAATCCACTACCAATAATTTCTCGCAAACGGTGAAGAAACCACAGTTTATACAAAACGTACGAGCGTATGGTAATGGAAAACATTTACAGGGGGTCAAGTTTTCGTTGAATAGAACTTAATTGAACTGATTTGATTTTCTTTTCAATCAGGCAAAATTTTCAAGAAAAATTTCTTGCCTAATTAACAGCTTGCGGTAAAAATGTTCTCTCCTGTCACAATGCCGCCATCAATTAATTTCCAGAAATATCCTACACGTGTGTTGGTAGAGAAACCGCACGTAATTTTGCATTTTTCATTCAGGTTTCCATATGACTGGATGTGTGCTTCTAGTACCCAGGATACTTCGGGCCCTGGAGAATAGGTGACCAACAGACTGCTCCTAATATTTTATAAAAACTATATTTGTTTCGAAAGCAACTGGTGCATTTGGAACGCATTTGTTTTTCATAACTAACCTAGTCTCAAAAATCTTACAAAAACGGGCGATCATAACGAATTAATAAGAAACTGTCGAATCAACCATTTTCGTAATCCCATACTGTTATTTTGATTTAACGGTATTCAGATGACAATTGAAAAGTTAATGTTAACACCATTCGTCCGTTAAGATTTTTTATCGGTCGGCGGCCGTTTCAAAATTTTCATATTCTTTTTGATATCGCTCTTGAATTATTTTCGGCAGTAAATCAACACTCGCTGCACATGATTGTCCCAATATTTCAAAAGAAATCTAATTCGTATCCTCAGTTTTTACAATTTCATCCATGGTCGTTGTTGAAGCGAGCTCGCGAACCAAAAAAAAAACTGACGTTGTTCATAATGTTGTTGTGATATTGTTAAAATGTTCCATGACAACACGGTGTTTTTCTGTAGAATTACGAGGTACGTGGTTTGTTCTTTCCTTGAAATCAAAATGTAATCTTTCAGTGGGAATATGGAAAGTCTTGAACGACACACGGCTGATACGCAAATGACGGATTCGGTTGTTATAATCCTCGGCTGCGGCTTGGATTACAATATTCAACCTCATCCGTTGTTTGCTACATACCGACCTTGTAACGTCAATAACTATATCAATTCGAGGGACTCTGATTGGAGTACAAACAGTAATTCAATCAGTAACTGATGTGGTATGTATATTGTATCTCTATCCCATGCAAGCAACAACTTTGAACTCAAAGTTACAGCAAATGTACGGCGACTGTCAGAAGATTACAATCATTTCTACGCAGCTCTATAATTATATTCCTACCGCGAGTTGCCTAAAAATCACACACTCAGACCACACCTCAGTAATACGCGCAATTTACGAAGACGCGCTTCAGTCGTTTTTAAATGAAATTCTTAGAGTTGTTTTACAAATGTGCTATGAAGAAGACGTCGCCAGATGACAGTTGAAATGTTGACGACGCACATTTACACTAATTTTAACCTGTTTATTTGTCAACGAAGTTAATCGACCAAATAATGCAGTTCTCGAATAGCGTTACAACAAAACCAAGAGTAGAAGAGTTGAAAGGTCTTAATAACTTTAAATCTGGATCTCTCAAAATTAAAGATATTTAATTTTCATTTAATTATCCAAATGTAACTAAATCTTTCATAAGTCCCGTGGCAATGGGCGCCAATTAAAATGCAACTTGATCCCCGTCAAGGGCAAGGTTGATTTGTTTATGTTTATTTACTGTATTTTTCATGAAGATGTCATCAAATTTACATACTACCTCATTTGAGAACAAATCATCTAAAGGAACAATTCGTTCAGGCCAGCCTCATTTGAGAACTAGTTTAGGCAAATAGTTAGAGGCGGATCCAGATTGACCTTATTGAACAGAATTTCCAAAAACACATTCAATGTCTGACCTTCCAATGATGATAAAAATTCCTAGCGTGTAAAAAATTAAAATTTTCAATAAGAATTGTGTGTATACATATACACGCAGATAAGTCTGGAAATCGTAGTAGAGAATGAAAGAATATATGCAAGAAGAATTAATGACATTAAATGATATTTTTCATTGCACGAGGAGTTGTTGCATGACAGATCGACTCCACAGTACTCAAACTAATAATACTAACAGGACTATCGAAATAGATCAGAAGAATTTGACAAACGTGCAATATTTAAACCTGCTTCAGGTTCGGATCAACGATCTTTAGCAAATCTTTGAAAATCAAGTCAAACGTAAACAGCGATTACGTCTACAGGTGTACATAAGAGTTTACCTTGATAGGAATCACATTTCAGAATTCGGGAATAGCAAATATATCATCACAACATGCGTAGCACCATGTGTCTGTGTATAGGAAGAAATAGTTTATTGAAGAAAAGAGAAACGAAACTTTCTATGATTTTTACCAATTTTATTTGTAACTAACGTTACTGCAGTTTCGTACTATAAGGACATTTTCAACTTTTATCTGTAACGTTAGTTACAAATAAACATAGAAAGTTTCATTTCTCTTTTCTTCATTATGATTTCCCACCACGTAGTAACGGCTACATTCATCAATTTATTAAATAGTTTATTCCTCACAGATATGGAAAATTCATCATTACCCTTTAAGTACTTGATTTTTAACTGTATGTGACATTTCTATAACTTTCAAATATAATCTTTTTAGGAAAGAAATCTTCAAAATAAATTCTTTACAAAAATGTGTAGATTATGCAAAAGAGTAAGTTTCAGACACAAACTGGAAAAAAGGCCCTCTAGTAACAACAACTTTCATGAAAACACTGAATTATACGAAAGAAAAAATACTTTTGAAACAACTAGTATTATATGAACATTGAATTATACACAAAAAACACTTTTCACTATTCAGTTTGTACTCCAAACATTCGTTAGGGAATTGAATCAGATATCATTCAAAGGATTGCTACACAATATATATGAAAGAGGTGAAATTTCACCCACATGGAACACTGTCATCCTCAATGGCGAACATCCAATGTTTCGGAATGAGACTCTTGCCTTATTGCTTCTTCAGCACTAACCTGGATGACATTACAAGAAGAAGCATTCAAATCAATCATGAAATTACGACTTCATGTCACAAATGAGTGGAATCTACCCACGTCATCGATGACAGTACGTTATGACATTCATTTCCTCATTTGATTTAATTCCAGTCAAAATCATTTTTTCCCAAAAATTATTCTCTTCTAAAAATATACCCCTGTCAAAGTGTTATAATCATTAAGAATTTTATGCCATCTCTTTTTTGCTGAAATTCGGATTTTCTTCTCCGCTTTTTCTTCTATTGTTGTTATTATTATGTTCAAAGCAATCATTTTAGTCTAAGACATGGCAGTGATAGCAAGCAAGCAATAAACCAGTGAAATAATTGAAGTGATATATATTTTTTTCAACAGTCATGACTTTTCTGGCTTTCTATATGAATTTTGCCTGATCAGTGAATTCCTAATGTACAGTACGTGTAGAAAAAAATTTTCTCGAAGATATTTTTCATCGACAAAGTATGAATATTTTATTAAATTGAGGGATGTAGCCATTACTATGTGGCAGGAAGTCATCATGAAAAATGAGAAATGAAACTTTCTATGTTTTTTACCACCGTTATTGGTAACTAACGTTACTGCAGTTTCGTCCTATAAGGACATTTTCAAACTTGTAAATCAAACTAAAAATTATTGATTACATAAGCCTTTATATAACACGAGTGTAGGTTATAACACAGGTACTTAACTCAATTGAGTACCTGAATTCTGTGACAATGTGGGTACACTAATTTGGAAACCGGTGTCACAGTTAAACAAAAAAAAGGTACTCAATTAGGTACTGTATTGAATATGTTAGTTATGGATTTTCATCAAGTATCGGCCAATTCCATCATATATTTTCAATTTTTGTAAAGTAAAGTGCAATCTAAGTTTATCTTGTTTCTCAACAGAAACGATGTTTACTCTTGTGTTTCTCCCTGTAGTTTAGAAACTTCTGAAAAATGAATTATTGGCATAGCGAATGCGTAGACCAAACCGCCCCGATCTCAACAACAGTTGTCGGTCGAGATGAACGCACCCCCGCCGTTTTTTATACCCACGGGGAGTCTTTGTAGTGCCGATGGACGGTGTGGTGCCCCACGGTTAAACTTAGAGGCTCAGGCGCCCTCTTTTACCTTCGTCAGGACCTCTCGAAATCGGAGATGCACGATTTTTCGCTGGAATATTAATATTTATTTCATCCTTAGTATTTTACAATATATCATTGGCATCAGAATGACTTGTTGTTTCTAATATTTTTGGTCTAGTTTTATACTTTAGCAAACATGAAAAATGTATAATTATTACTATTATAAATATGAGCTGAAATAATCCTTTAGTGATTTGAATCTTATAAAAATTTTAATTTTCTCAAAAGAGAAAATGAACCTGTTATCGACAGAGTTTTTAGAAATAAAAAAAAGGCGTACATCAAAACCCAAGTTAGACGAAAATGTAAGGATTCCCTAATGGACAGAATAAAACACAAAAACAAGTACCTATGAGGTACTTACAAAAATAAATGATAGATACAGTTCAAACTCAAAAAAAAGAAGTGAATGAAAGAATAGTATTTGGTATATGAACGAATTGAACATTGGTATTAAAGACCTAGGAGTAATATTTGACCAAAAATCAACATTTGGAAGACACATTTCAAGAAAAATTTTCTGAATCTCAAGGGGCTTATGGTTTTATTATTAGAAATTGCAGAAACTTCCAGAATAATAAAGCTATGAAGTTGTTGTGTTACACCTACATACGTTCGAAGATCGAATAAGCAAGTATCGTCTGGAATCCATTTATAATGAGATTTATAATATATGTATTGAAAGAGTGCAAAGAAAGTTTTCTAATTTTTTAATTTTCAGAATAGATAGTTCTTACCCTGGAACAAGTTAACTTTAACGTAACACGATCTGTTTCACGCTCTCAGTTCATTTTCGGCCTCTCAGAACAAAAACTAATATAATGCTCATTTCTGCAACATATGTTATGTGCACGAATTTCAATAGTTGTTTGTTCCCACTGTGATATATTTTCCACAAACCTTTATAATTTTATTAGAGTTGCAAACATGTAATTAATTTAGGTAATAAGAATTGCTCATTTTTCTTCATTCATTGCTCTTCATTTAATTTTGTATAAATCCTATAAATGGGTAACTGTTGAACAATAAAGCTATCATTATTATCAGTTTCTTAAGTATATATGCATTTACAGTTTGTAGTGCAGAAGAGATTATATAATTCTAAGATTTGTTTGGCACATTATTCGACAAATAAGCAAGTAGCAGAAATAAACAACTAGATAGTTTTGAAAGAAAAATATGTACATTGAAATAATTATTGAAAAATCTGACCAAAACGAATTGAATGCAATGAAAAGTGTGAAAGCTCTTCATTTCATATTGTGACTACCGATAGTTATGTAGATGTTCCTATTTCCGGAATTGAAAAACAATATATACCAAAGTTAACCGAAACTTATTAAAATAATTTGCATTCAATTATGAAAAAGCACCATTTGTTTTAATGGTTGATGTGCAATATTTAAAAAACAGAATAAGAAAATACATTTGAAATATCTGACATTGAACAAATCAAGATAAACTATTTAGGAAGTATTTGAATTGCAATTCAATCTGCTGGTAGAAGAGTATATTAAAATATTAATTGGTGACATCAACTATCGATTGATTCATACTTTCCTACTGTTCAAAATTAGAGCTGGGAAAAAAACTTCAATACGAACTTGATAATTGAACATAAATAACTCTGTGCCACTGAATTAAATTCTGGGCACAATCAAATTATAAACTGTATGTCAATATTTTACTGTTATATCTAGATTATGAAATTTCAACAGAAATTAACAATTACCGAGAGGAAATTAGATTTGCAGTTCAAATAGGAAGCCAACCTAGCAGTTATTTTCGGCCAATTTTAATGGGACCACACTAAAACCATTATAAATAGCAATACTACCAACCGCAGACGTAAAAACTTGCCACACATCGTGGTCATAAGTGAGATGTATTGGGAAAAGTATTCGAAATGAAGCACAAAACAAATGACATCATTTCTTAGACTTCTTTTGTTTGATGCCAAACAACGCAGGTGTTTCGAGAACAATTGTGTCTGATACATATTTTTAACCAGCGTTTCTCAATTGAATTCTCAGCAAAAGTTTGAACTCTTCCAAAATTATCAAAATATATGATGGAATTGGCTGACACTTGATGAAAATCCATAACTAACGTATTCATCTCACATATATTGTGAGATTTTCACTGAACAGTTGTACAAAAACGCAACACGTGTTTCGCCATACAATAGCTTTTTCGGACACGCCCGAAGAAGCCACTATATGGCGAAACACATGTTGCATTTTTGTAAAATTGTTTAGTGAAAATCTCGCAATAAAGTGTTCTTGAATACGTTGAAATTATCAATATTGAAATTGAGAATAGAGTGTAGCACAATATTTGAACAGTCGAACAAAAACACAAGCATCATCAGGAGATGATACAGTGCCATCCCCAAAGTATGTACCTTATGGGAAACTTATTTATTAAGGGTTTTTCGACAAAAAGTTATTCCTGATAAAAGTTTGTGCATCCCCTAAAACTAAACATGCACCAACAAAATGTAGTAAAACACACATAATATACGAGAGGTCTTCAAATATTCGATTTTGAGAAAAAAGTACGATAGATAGCATCCTGTATACGACAGTTCATTTCAAAAGCCTGTAAAATTACGAATCACACAACTATGGTGTTAACCACAGTAAATTTTTTTGAAGAGTAAAATAATTTTCAAAGTTTTTGGTGAAAAGTTATTTTTATTTTTTGTTAACACCAAAAAGTACTCAAAATTATACAGTAGGTATTGTGACAAGAACTTAATATTCAATAATATCAAATCACAAAATATCAGAATTAAATAGGTATTTCGGAATGAACTCATTGATTTTCTGAAAATTTTCTTTTCCAAAGTAATTATCTAAAATAATCTCCAGAAAATCAATGAGTTTGTTTCAAAATACCTATTTCATTCTGATGTTATGTGATTTGATATTACGTCCTTGCTACAATACTGTATAATTTTGAGTAATTTTTGGTGAAAACAAAAAATAAAAAAAACTTTGCACCAAATATTTGTAAATTATTTCACTCTTCCAAAAAATTGACCGTGGTTAACACCATAGTTGAGTAATTCGTAATATTAGAGGCTTTTGAAATGAACCGTCGTATACAGGATGCTGTCTATTTATCGTTTTAGCAATTTTTTTTTCGTAGTACCCATTAAAAAAATGGTAAAAAAATAAAACTACACACAGATAGCCATGACTTCAAATCTAGATGTATTTTTCGATGCTGAACAACTTTTCCAAGAGTACTTTACTCTTGTCTCGAAATCAAATATTTGAAGGCTCCTGGTATATTACGTGTGTTTTCCTGTATTTTCTTAGTGCATGTTTAGTTTTAGGGGATGCACAAACTTTTATCAGAAATAACTTTTTGTCGAAAAACCCTTAATAAATAAGTATTCCATATGGTGCATACTTTAGGGATGACACTATATATTGGCTAGCAGAACGCGCGTCAGATACATTGTTTTTGTTCTGTTGTGGAAAAAGTTCACCATTCAATTTGTCGAAAAATTACCACATATATCAAACTACTTTTAATTATCCTAATTATACAAATTACTTATAACCAATTACTTATTGAATATTCAAATATTGAAAATCACTTATGAAACCTTCTAAAATGAATGCTAAATATCAATGGTAAGTGATAAATTATGATAAAATATAGTTCAACAATATATGAAAGAGAAACAAAGAAAATTTTGAATTTTCAGTTGGTCATTGAGTATTACGATACTTTGTGTTAGTAAACCAATTTATGGTAAAAATTTCATATTTTGCCATTAATATAACTTTACTAACGCGATCCCCAAGTGTGATAAGCAGTAACAATAATTGTTAACGAAAGTTTTAGAATAGATTTTCTGAAGAACAAAAAAGTGTCCAGAAGTAACTCTAGAAATAAATTGATGGATGTAGCCGTTACTATGTGGTAGCCGTTACAAATAAAAGTGGTAAAAAAACAGAAAGTTTCAATTCTCTTCTCTTCATAACTCTAAAAATACTTTTGCAATCCCTCTGATCGAAATATGTAAAAGATGTGAGAATGCAATGACTGTCTAGACAAAAATATAATTCAAAAACTTATATTTAAACTGTAACACATAACATACTCATAAAATACAAATATTGTATTTTCTACCTTCGGTTGGAAAATTCATTAACAATTTTGACATATGATAAAGAATCTTTGGCTAATACTGCAACGGGACAATCATCAATTCAGTTGAAACCTTTACGTTACAAAAAGTGTGCTAATGAAAAGCATTTTTTTTTGAATTATTGACTTCCAAATGTATACCTACCAACATATCAATCTATTTTGCGAGTTATCATAATAAGTCAAAATTGTTTCTGTGAAAATTTCGAAGGATTTTTGGTACATTCAATTATTTAGGATAATCTAAAGAATACAATAAATATTCCACTTTGATTTATTTTTCTCTGTTCCACATTTTGGTGGGGTATGTACAAAATATAATTTCTCAATGTTTCTATGAAATTCCTCGACATCAGAAGAATCAATCATTGGCTCAATATATCTGAAAGAATAAATTCGGTAATGTATTGACATTTCATTGAACGAGTATATCAAAATTGATATGATAATGGTTGAATATACCATTTAGATTACAAAATAAATGTAAGAACTGTTTGCATCATTCCTATTAGGTTAGTTGAAATCGTAACACTATAGGGAAAACCCCTGTTACCAATTTTCAAAACCATTTTTTCTCAATCTAATATATCTTGACAAAAGAATGAGTTCGAATATTTCAACACAGTATAATCAACCGCCTTGTAGGTCACATCAATCATCCATTATTTGAAACACTTCGCGTCGCGTTATTATTAATATAAGAAAAAAAGAAAATTCCGAGTGAAACCGCAATTCAAAAACCAAACACAATAAAGTATTACAAGGTTGAAGCCTATTATTTAGTTTTTTGCAGGTTTTTATCAAGTTACATTCACTTCAGTCCAGAACCCCGTTCGATTCGTTGCTTATGCGAGTGATTGACTTCTAATTTGGCTAGTTGTGGTAATTTTCCAGTTTTCTACTGCCACATGTCAAATAGAATCATAATTCGGTAAATATCAGTCGAAATGTGACCCCTCTAGCGATGAACAATAAAAGCTATGTATAATGCTTATTTTATGACTATTCTCACCAGCGTCGTAGATCTTGTTTGGCTTTGGAATAGCAAGAGGGAAACGAAGTTGAGAGTCAGTCAAGTTCAAATTGGAAATAGGGAGATTTTGACTGAAAATGTTTACTGAAAATTGTATAACTCAAATATGTTATCACGAATTTTTATCGGGAAATAACATCACTAACAACAAAACAGTTCACTCGAAAATTTATAAAAGTTGTATAGTAGAGAAACAAATCAATGAAAATGTTAAATGGAATTATAATGTAGATAAGAATTCGTGAAAATATTCCAATCTTTCATTACGTCTGTTTGGGGCGAATACAAAAAGCAATGAAATAGTTTTCATGAGTAATGGACTAAAAAGAGCCTCAAAGAGGAGTTTCGAAAGAGTTAACACAAAATATACTCTTCCACTTGCCGTTTTGTCGAAAACACCCTTATGATAGGAGAACTAACCATATTCGAAAAAAGTCAGGTTTTTATAAAATGTTTCAGATGCGGTAGAAAACATGTATACCTCCAGAAAACATGCAGTTACAAGTAACAGTATCGTTAGTACTATAAAAACTTTGATTATGATCCTTGTTCATCGAGTCAAATATCGTGAGATAATCATTTCAATCTGATCTTCAGAGATCGAACACATTTTCGAAACATGAAGAATGATTTGGTGGTTAGTAATCTTCACATTTGGTTGGATGGGAGTGGAAGTTCTGGTCTTGTCATTTGTGATACGTTCAGGAAATAATAATACTCGCATGTTATAGTAGTGGAATGAGGGATAGATAAATGTGAGACAGATTATCTCAGGATGTGCACTGTGCTGCTTGTAGACAGAAGCATCCTGAACCATGTGGAAGTCGGAGAGAATTACTTACTTCGGGGTGGAACAACGTCACTCACAAGAGGTAACCTCAGTGAAAAACTGTCTCCGCGGAAATTATCAGCACAAAGTCCGACATATCTGGTCATCGGAACTGTCAGGGAAGTACAAAGTTGCTGCCACAAATATACTTACCGTTACGATTTGACTCTACTCCTTTGGAGAAGTGAAGTGGAAAAGCTGTTCTCCTTTTTTCCTACCATATAACCATATATATACCATATATATACCATGTTTTCTTTGTTTAGCATTTCTTTTATCAATAAAATTGATATTGAAATTATTATCACCATACCTATAAGTTGTAAACAGAGAGAGAGACACAGGGAGAGGTAGGAAGAGAAATATTTGGTTTCAAGAACAAGCAAGCCTAAAAATGTGATGTACCATTTTAGAAAAAAAAATCGTACTTGGAATATTTTCATTCCAATAACCGAGTATATTCAGATCAAATCATTTTGTACGCCACTGTTTCAAGTTGAAATAGAGCTACCCACTTGAATAGATCGCTACAATAACAGCATAAAAGAGTATTGTTAGTTCCAACCCCTGGGTTCTGTTCAATAGGAATGGGGGCGGTCTGCCAGTATGTTACGTTTTGTCGGAAGAAAAGGGAAGCATAAAGGGCACCACAAGTCGATTACTTGCGGTTACAAATTATCTTGATGACATAAATTCATGAAAAATTCAGCCTGGGGTAGTTCGTGTTGATTCGAAATATATGAATTATGAATAATAGCGAGTTCTATGATCGATTAAGGGTTGAATTGTGGTACGGTATACCTTCGGTCTACAAACAATTTATTGATGATTTCATGGTTAGTTGAACAAATGGATGATACTCGTAGGAAATGATATTGTGCTTGTTAGCTCTTAAGAGAGAAACAAAAGCAACAGAAAACACTTCATATACAAAGTTACTAACGATCGTAACTCTGATTTTCGAAACGACCAAAATCACAAATTCCCCGTTTCTTGTCTGAATCTAAATGTGATTATCGTAGCCGCACATGGCAAACTTTTCTGAATTGTGCTATTGTTTTACAGAAGAAAATGATGCGAATACCATTTTTGTCTCTCAAATGGATAGCTCGAGACTTTTAGATGAACAGTATATTCCCGAAATCAACCAGTTTTTATACAAATCCGTCTCTATTATTACTACATTTTTTTATATTTGTTCTAGCAACCCGTCCCGGGGTCAGCAATGCTGATACTAAATATGCATATGAACGCGGGCGATAGCTGCTAATCATGAAATGCTATAGGGCGAAACGCAACTTTCGAAGCGCCATTTACAGGCACGCGCCGCCGCCCCCTCGGCCGGTACCGCCGCAACCGCCATATCCCTGCATTTTAAATCTGTATATCTTCGAAAATATTCATTTGAATCACATGCTGTAAATGGACTATATTAAATGCACAATGTATTCAAGGTACTCAATTGGATAAGGAATATTGTTGTATTGCTCAAAACCGCTTAGTAAAAAGTAAAGGATGAAAAATAGTCATTGTGGGTTATCCCTAAGAGATATACATATAGCATCTCGTAGGGTTCAGCTAGCGTTTGCAATGTAAGCGCACAAAAATGTGTTTATCTACGACGTCACATTAGAAAACTCTAAAATTATCAGTGCTTCTCTACTATGCATGTTATAAACATTTAAATCTTCCTATCTCTAATCACTCTAATCACTCTATCTATTTCTATTTAAAAAACCCGCATGAGAATCCGTAGCCTAGTTTTGAAGATCTAAGCATACATAGGGACAGACAGCGGAAAACGACTTAGTTTAATACTAGATATTTTTGAGACACATCAAAATGACAACTATTGAATCAAGACCATTTCTTAATCGCCAGGGACATGCTGCTTATCTATAAAATTTTTTTTTTCGAGGAACCCTGTCAATAAAAACATATGTTTGAAACATTAATTTGGAAATTTGTAAATTTTGATGTTGCAAAACCTAGTTTCATATTCAAGTAGTTTCCCACGACTTTGTTTGCGGGGACTTCGTTTTTTATGTTTTCTCGTCTTTGATTTGATTGACATAATTTTTCAAAGGTGAACCCAGGAACGCAGAAACGAACAGAGAAACAAACGACAAATTGGTAAAATTATAAAACTTGTTTTGGGTTCTATTGCGTTATCGAGGACACTGAAAAATATTTTTTCTCAAATATCTTTCATGTACGGACAAGTGATATCTTACACTTTTATTAAATGTACTGATTATCGCAAGCGTATACACAGGAGAGAAATATTGCCAACTACAAACCGATTCAATTAGATTGAAAATATATTGGCAGAAAGACAACACTAATGTAAGAAAACAGTTCAATGTAAGTATTAAAAATTGTACATCGGTAACAAATAATTGAAGAAAGAAAGATTGCCGAATCATTCAAAATCATTTCTAATTTATATTATATAGAATTCGGCGACTGAGTATTATTTGGAACATGTGATAAACGTGAAGTCATTTCAAAACTAGGTTTCAGAATCAATGAAGTTGGCCTCTTCAAAAAATGAAAAAAACAGTTTTGCGTTTCTTCTCTTCTGAAGACATGCGTAACACGAGTGTCGAGAAGAGATTACATTTCTGATGATTGAGAAAAGTGTTTGTTTTAGATAAGAAGACATATAGGAAGCTTCACTACTGCATGTTTCACTTTCTTGAACTAGATACAAAATTATACCTGATGATTTTTAAATGTTTTCAGTTCACGGAGTATCTTTTAAAAAATGACACATAAGATATTTGAACTAATATTTTGCAGATTTTGAACTGGCCACTGTCTCTGTCTATTATAGTTTACGTTAAGATAGATATATTACATTAAGATAGTGACATTTTGAAAGGATGTCCGACTTCCTTGATTTTTTTAAAAGTTTCAATTCATGTAAAAATTTTGAAATGGGTTTTTTCCATTTGAAGAGAACCCTTGGATATACTAGATAAAGAAATGCAAACAGAATGAAGATCAAGTTTTTATTAGAATGTTTATAGTAAAGTTCCAAAGCGGATAAATAACACTGTTAGGATTTAACACTTAGAGATGTTCAAAATAGATTACCAAGTGGATGTTATCTTTGTCAGAAATGTTCAAGCTATATACAAGTCGAAACAGTTTACAATAACTTCTGAGTTGAGAGACAAAAATTTCGATTTCTGGATCGACAAAATACAGCTCTCAGAGTGAAGTAGGAAAAAAAAAACGAGAAAATGAGATCAGTGTGACCTTTCTATGTCTCCGTTCATTTAAAATCACAAGAAAGTTGAACAAAAACTAATGAATGAACAACAAACACTATTCGACTTTGTAATTTCCAGTCGTTTGTGTTTTGTTGAAGTAGTTTGTATTCATGAATGTGTGTTTTTCTCAGTATCAACGACTACTACAATCTATATAGGAATGTAGTTCACACGTCAAGAAGAGAAGTTCGACCACGCCACTGAAGATGACTGCCGCAGTTACAGTCGAAACGTTTGGAGATTGTAACCAAAGAGGACCACGGCATAACCCGGAAGCTAATCAAAATATAATTCATATGTTTATGTACCGCTAATAGTTATAAACAGAATCAGTCAGAAAAATCAAAAGGCGAAAATCCACAATATGAATAACACTTAGAGAGAATATATTTTAAAATTTGTTAGATTATGAATTTGCACAATGGGTACTCGATCTAAGTTTGGTTGAAATGTGTAATATAATTAGGTAACATGTTAAGATATTTTTGTCGAATTCCCTGCACTGAATATTCAATCTCATTGACCCATTAAAAAAAATCACTGCGGTAAAATGCACCCCGGTGAGTCTGGTCTACCAAATGGGTCAGTTTCTGAAAAATGTTCGATCCTTCTCGGTATTTTGGGGTGCTGTGTAGACGGCTGGTCGTTTTTCATATTAGCAACGGTCTTCAGCCATTTTTATTAATTAATCTATGATTTCTGTTATAATTATAGGTTAGCCAATTCTTCTTGTACAGTTTTCTGAAGAATTATTAGTTATTTGGTTTGTTCCTTCAGTAGAAATGATAATGATAGTGGGCGTGCTAATTATTTTTGAGAACTGTTATTTAGGAGGATGATGATACTGAGATGAGTTATTATAGGAGAGATGAGTCTAAATCATCTAAGCTGAAATGAACAGTATATTTTCAAATGGCATTTTGTTTGAAGAGCTGCTGAGAACATAATTTTGTATTAATTTGTGCCATAATTACATATAATTATGGTTTATGTCCTCATGAAATTTGATGGTATGACATAAAGTATGCACATACTTCTATGCGTGAGGAGGTTTAAAAGTATGTTTCATTTTACGTATAGTTCTAAGAAAGTGGACAGATGATCAAACACTGACAGATCTAGAAGGCTAATCAAATATTCTTGTCAAAAATAACAAACAGTTCGTCATTTACTTTTATTGTAGATGATGGGAGGTGATTACGATATATATTTTATAGTATATAGAAGAGCTTTTTGACTTCTTACTTCTCCAACTTCATACAAAAAGGGTGTTTTTTCAAAAAGTATTTCTTGCTGTGATTTATTCGATTATTTGTTTAAGTTTATTCATGTATTAAAATATTTATTGAAATTTATTTAATACTATCGTCATATTGTACTGTGTTTGGGACAACCTGATGATAAAGTTTATCATTTGAAATTTCAAGATTACTTTAATTTTTGGAATAATTTGAATTTTCCGGACTATAATAATTATTATTTATATTCATTTCCAATTAATTAATTTATTTGTACACTTATTATATATCAAATGATGATATTAAAATAAATTTTAGTTCATGATTTAAATAAATAATACATACTGTCAACTAACCTCAAATTCTTCAAATGTACTCAAAGTGATATGCAAGTAATATGTATCACTCATAATCACAGTCAATTATTTTTAAATCAATAAATTGTTAATATCATTCACCACTATATATTATATGAAAAAAAAATTGGTTTTTCGCGATTTTCAGGATAACGGTGAGTTTCATAATAAAATAACTTCAGATAAAATTGTATATCATAAAATTCTCTACAAAAATATATCAATATTTTTTTTCTTAGAGCCACCGTTTCTGAGATACGACGAATCAAAAAGTTGTAAAAGTTGTAATCGTCATTATTTGCATAAGTATGCTACGTATATACATCTCTGAAGTTGTAATTTAAGTAAAGATATTTTTCTATTGGTATACATAAGTATAAATATAAGAATATCAGGTAGAATGAAATCCAGTCCCTTAATTTGTACGCTAGTGTATTATT
>WOGO01000556.1:0-22673 GCA_015342085.1 Leptinotarsa defecta | reverse complement strand
TTAATATTTTGAGCGACTATTGATATGGTTTCAGAAAGCAAACATTGCATTTCAACCATATGTCACTCTTAATTGAAATAAAACAATCGAGAAGGGTCTCGGAGCGATACCCCATGATACTTCCAATCCCTTTGACGATATCTGGCATGAAGGTTCAATACCGGAACATTGATGTTATGATTTACCTCAGCTTTCTCGAATACCATTCCTTACAAGTGGGAATCGATGATTCCCTTATTGTGATCTGTTACTAAATCTAGAAAAACCATGTTGTTTGAGAATAACTACATAACTACACATACACCTAGAAAGAACTTCTATGTTACGAAACATCACTGTATATATTTCAAAGGGAGCGTAGGCTTCGCAAACTGTCACGGAATGAGAAGATTTATCGAGGATCGCGTAGCATCATCGATATTCACTATGTCTGTAATGGCGGTTGTCAAATGCTCTTCTCTAATGATGGATATTTCAAGAGTCCATTTGCTGCTATCTGGAAGCGAATATATTTCCAGTGTTCTGTCACGTATCTTGGAAAATGACAAATTATTCGTTGCTCGATCCCTACAACAGAAGTTTGCTAGCTGTATTCGAATATTACAAATCAGTCAGTCGGTCAACGTGGGAAATGATTTTTCATGATAGTAGATTGAGAGAAAAAAACAGTTGTGGACAAAATCAGTCGATTCAAGTTTCCTTCTGTATTGAGGAAAGATATGCACTGGCGATAATATTTATCACTTACTGTCGAATAATTTTTGAAGACTATTGTGAATTGTTCAAAAGCGGTAGAAAATGTTTCTTTTATTTAGTCTTGAATGGAGTTATTTCATGATGAAATTTCAATTGTTTTCTGATGATTATTGACTCATTTCAATACTATCTATAGGCAAATCAGACATGTTTTCCCTTTTTTTCTGCTTTCTCGCCGGTTTCCCTTAGTATCACATGATATTTGCAGAGAATAGTTCTGGCATTGATTATTATGTGAAGCAGGTTTCGGTATAGAATCTATTTTGGATTTTTCTGATGCGATATTTCTATTTCATGAAGAAAAATTAACTCTACTTTGACGTTTTTTCTGTTTATGTGTACTTTGCCATATTATGATCGATGCTTATTTTCTAGCTGCTTGGAAAATCCAGTTGAAATGAGATCTCTTTTGAAGCATTGCAAGTTCATTATATCAATAGTTATCGTTGACGAAGCCCACTAAAAGCCTTTAAAATATTTTTACAAAATTTGATGACACCAAGTCTATTTTGAATCGAGAAAAGGAATTCATCTTCTGGAAAAAAAGGCAACATGGCCGATTATGAAAAGAAGGAACAAATGTATATCAGAATAGACCAGCCAAATATTGATAAGATTCTAAATGAACCACTACCAATAGAAGAGATCCAGCCCTCTGTAAGATGACTCGAATAGATTCTCAATATATCAAATCTTAAAAAAATGTATAACCCAATCGATACATACAATGTTACGTGAAAAAATTAGTCACAAAAATGATGTCCAGCTATAGATTGATTGAAAATAATCGATTTTTGTGTAACATAGGGATCTATTATTTTATACAGAAAAAATGCTCGTTAACTTGGTCCTCAATTTTCGCCCATTATCATGGTCAATTTCATGCTGAAAAATCGATGTGAATTCAGTTTCGTCCAAGTGTGGACATAACACGTCCTTCAATTTAATATTTTTTCTACAAAAATTTTGCCATCAGTATAGGACTTTTCAACATCAATAATAGAAATCAACTGTAGGTTAATGGACTGACACCTGTCAGAAAATAACTACTTTCCTGGGTGATACCACGAAGGGCGTCGGATTGGAACACACTTGCAGACCAAACCATCCGATTTAATTACTCGTCAGGACAGGGTAGTGTCTATCATCAACATGAAGTCGATGATTTCCGATAATTGAAAATAGAATTTCTCCAGAGTATCATTCCTCAAATAAGGCTGAAGCGAACAACAAACAAAAGGTTTGTAATCGCCATCTACAGTGTAGGTATTTTGAGAATGGCCTCAACGAATTGTTCTTTTAGATAATTTGATTTACAGCCAGTCTTCAAGTATGCCTACTCCATTCATGAAGTTTTTTTTCTTATACGATTAATTGGGCAAATTTCGGATATGCAGTTTGTTACCTCGTTCACAGGCAGATGGGGCGATTACAAACATGCTGTTAGTTGTTCGCTTCAGCCTATTTCGAGAAATGATACTCTGAAGATATTCGATTTTCAATAATCTGAAATCACTGAATTTATAGTGCACTGACCTGCACTGACCTGCGCTGATCTTGCACTGACGAGTGGCCAAACAACCCAAAACCGGTCTGCAAGTGTGTTTCAGTAATTGAAAATCTATTGCGGCAGCATATGCAGTAATAACTACCAAGAATCCTGCACTGGCACCTGTCGGATATAATCCAACGCCTTTTATGGTATTAGCTAGGATAGTAGTTGTTTTCTGATAGGTGAGTGTTACACTGAAGAATTATTTGAATGGGTTATTGATATTCATAAAGTACCAGCCAATGTCATTACATGAGAATCATTATATTCCAAGCTTGGTATAATTTTGTTCTTCATAGTTCCATATGAATATTAGATTTCAGTTTGAAGTGGCAACTATAAAAATTCTCCAATTATTTCCACTCGGCCATTATTATTTCGTAGATTGTATTCATTTACCATCTTCAAGACTAATCACTCAATTCATGTACTATGTACTATATTTTTCAGATCAGGTGCCTGCCTTATCAGTTTAACCATCGCCACATGAGATTATACCAGAGAATAGTGTTATGAAGGGACAGTGATCTAGTTATAATAATCAAAGTCATGTTATAATCATCCTTGAAAATTTTAATTTACATGATATTCTTTCACGAAAACCAAAAACCTACAACAAACTCTGATGAAGTCTCATTTGGCATTCAAGAACCTTCTCCACACTACAAGTTTATTTGCTAAAAGTTCCAACATGAGTAACGTTTTTTCATCAAAAGTTGGAGAGCTAGTCAAAAGCAATTTCGTCAGAGGGTCCCACAGGATAACTTCCAACTTTCGCGAATATTGTTTACTGCCACTTCCTTGCCTACCTTCAGATAAAAGAGAGTTCTTTATGCCATCTCGTAACAAACGAATCCAAAATGTTTATTCAAGAGGAATGTTGATGCTCAAAACGGTTTTACCTGATAACGTGCGATTCCTGACGCGGATGTTATTATATTCATTCAATATTCTGAAGATGTTTAGGTCTTTAGTCCGAAGGCACGAATAGACATGAACATTCTTGCAATAATTCCGAGTTGGTTTTCAAAATTACGCGGAGTTGTTGAAGCCCAAAACCAAACCATATTCAGGAAACTTTAGAGAAAGTGCTTGTTGAAATTTTAGTGAAATTAAGAGTATTCGTGTATTGTTTTCAGAAATTTTTCCGCAGTTATTAACACTCAAGGACCTGAAAAGTCATAATAATGAATGAAAAAAAGTTAATAGTGAACCACCTCATGAGTATTTGAGCAGAGCTGTGCTATGAAGTAGTAATCGTATCTGTTGATCATGCATCAACATGTTTACCAAAAGGGCTATCAAAGTAAGTTTTTTCGAGCCTAATGATCACTCAACCGAACCGAACTTCTTTTTGAGAGATGAAGATATTTTCTCAATGAGACGACCTTTGAACTATAGTCTACCGATAACCGCATCAAAATCTCAGAGATAGTACCTGCTCCACTGAAAGAATGCACTTCTTGGCAGTCTTAGCAATTCTTGATTCCCCAACATCGATAGAAATCAAGAATATACAGCACAGCTGATATTCATAAAACCAAACACTTTTTGATAACGTATTATCAGATAAACACTCTCAAAGATGGTCATCAACAAAACAGGCGATCCTGAAGTAGTACCTGTTATGTAATTGGCTTCACACAATGAAAGTTTTCTATTTTTGTTGAAATACCGCTTGAATTCAAATCCCAGAAAGGGTAAAAGGTCGTTAATAATAATCAAAATAGCAAAGATCAACAGGCAACTCATCTTTGAAGTAATGCAATGGAGAAACACAATATTGAGTTCAAAGGATGTGAACTTTTATGGCTTTTACTGCGTAAAAGTCATTTTCCAGGTTTTTTTTATCTTGGTTTGCAGAAACGGGAAATATCTTCCATACAATCTTGGGTTGTTGCGCTTGATATATCTCAGGTATGTAACCGTGGCTGTCGTGACAGTTCACTAATCAATATCTGATGGATTGACTTGTCAGATCGTCTCTGTGAATATTGTTTGAAACACCTCGAAAACCTTTCCTTTCAAGTCATTGATGGTACTGCCATCATCAACGCCGCTGTTAACATTGTTATGTATTTTCTTCAATTTTGTTTCCAATATATTGCTTCACTCACCATAGCAAATTGATCTTTCATTTCCATATATATGCACGTACATCGGTTGTCAATGCACAGCTGTGACCACAAAACGTTTTATATTTTCATGAAGATCTGAAGAAACGTCTAGCTGGTGGTGACAGGTCCTAAGTAGAAATACATACCACGAAAACCCATCAGTATTCTTTCAGAATGTGTATGTGGCGTAACTGGACATCATAATTTCAAGACAAACAAATCCACTAGCTCCGCCGAATAGTTTGTTGGTTGTCGAATTGGATGTTGACATTTATCAAATAATCACGTTACTGGTATAGCAGAGTCTCTTGATATTTCTTGAAGCTCGTATCAGATATCTTTGGAATACTACTCACACTTAGTTGAGATTTAAAAATCTATTCTGAAAAAATCATTCGACTAATTGAACACCCTATCATCGAAAGCAACCTTGATACTTCCAAATATTTAAGGATTACTTTTTTATAGTTATATGTCTGAAGAACACTGCTATCCTCTCTAGGTACAACTCTCGCACCATACTTTCCAAAAATTCTTTCATTTCCATTGGGTTGGACTACCTATCGGGCGCGTCCCCAGGTGGCGGATGGGTGAACGGCCAGGGGACTGGGAGCCCTGCACGGAAACCCAATGTGTCCTTACGGACTGGGTCGCCGGACTCCTGGTCAGTGGCAGAAATAAGTAGGATGAGGAGTACCAAAACTCCCCAAAAGCCTTTGCGAAACATGCCAGCGTGGACCAGCCTACCCAAACTAAGGTGTACGGAATCGTGCCGACAGCTGAATGGCCGCAGGGTGATATGCGGATACGAACGATCCCCTTGGGGAACCGGGCGAAACCTCATTGTTATCAGCCTTCCTCTGATGATGCAGGGCTCTGCCAGAGTGACCAACTCTTTCCCTGCTACCCCTGGGAACACATATGAATGAAACAAATACAAAAATAGACACAGAAAAAACAACAGAAATGTCCACCCCAATCTACCGCTCGGAATGAGGCTGGACAGGGTAGATCCCCTCGTGATATAATAAAAAGGCTAAGGTGTAAGCGCATTTGTGGCGTCGAGGCCAAAAGGAGAAAGAGAGCGATAGAGGCAGGAGTGGCAGCAACTATGAGTGCACCCTTCTTCTCCCCTACTCCACCTCCAACAGCAAGGGCACTTCCCTTGAATAAAGGCAAGGAACCGGCTGCCACTCTAGGAAAGCGCCTCCATTTGAGCACCTTCACGGAGGGAACCTCAAGAAGGTTGAAGAAGCCGCCCATTGACAATAATGTCGCTGCACCTTCCAAAACCTTCATGAAGACCACCGTCAGACAACTCAAGGTTGCCAAAGAGACTATGTGTTCGACGAGTCTTGGCCTACACCTGCCAATATAATGGAGACATCTCCTAGTGACCTGCCCACCTTCCTGGAAAGGACAGGATGGACGATGACCTAGGAGGACAACTCCTCGGGAGGATGTACAATGGGTCACATGTGGCCTAAATGCTGTGAGTCTACACTCACCCTCCCTACTCTACAGATACAGATACAGAACTCTCATTTGAAGAACAGTATCCTTGCATAAAAGTTATGTCTCGTTTGATTTTTTGCGATGTCAAAATTTACTGTAATTTCGATTTCAAATGACTACGTAGAAAATTTTCATCAGTTTCGAAAAATAATTCCATGTGATTTTACTGAAAAACATGAACGTTTGTTATGCGACATAATCTTATAGTATTTCTGATTAATTTACAATTATCGTAAGCAGTCTTAGATATTTTCGAAGATTGAATATTAAATTGCGTTTTGCTTTTCATTTTGCTTTCCTTTGTTAGTACCTCAGCTAACAAAATTCGTTGACTGTTTCCAGGATTCTTTAATTATTTATAATGTTGAATTTTGGTCTCATACTTTCTTCAAGGTGGCATAGATCAGTCACTTATAATATTGTTTACCACAAATAGACCGGATGCAATACATTCTGATATCAGTTGCAACTGAGACTGTGTCTCACCATTCAGTAAATGAATAAAATTTCCTGATTGAATGATATGGATATCACTTCCTGAAAAAGAGATGAAAAAATGTTGAAAAACATTTTGTATGGTCCTTGATAAATACTTCATCGTGTCTGTGTATCCCCTATTCCAAACACGACATGTTATCTCAGTGGCGAGATAAAACTGGTGTTGTTTATAAAATAGGTCACAGATTAGAAGAAACATATTCATAATGGAGCTGTAACTTGTTTCACACTCCACTTCATTTTTACAAGCTGAAGATGTTTCTACAGGTGTTAGTTATATGTGTCTTGTACATTTATTCAACTAATCAAGTTGTGATACCACCAACTGTTTCAGGTGAGTGGAATCAATTTTACTGAATACTTTTCATTTTTCAAATAATGTGTTGAAGCTAGCGGGTAATTGATGAAAATACATTATACCGTATTTAAACGTCATCTTACGAGATCAAGAAAGCTATGACATGTTTAGTTTTCATATACAAGTAAGAAGTTCTGATTCAAAATGATCATTAAACGTTTGGAAAATTCACTATTTCTTCTGAATACTTCAAATCATCATGTGTTTTCATTCAATTAGTGCATGAATTTGTGATTCATAGTTTGGAATTGGTGTAGTGATGAATATTACTGAAGTTTTATGCCAACACATGTTTCGATCACCAAGTGATTATCTTCAAGAGGACGAATAATCTTTCTCGTGAAATAACGATTTATTATTGAGATAAAACTCCAGTAATATTTAATACGTGTATCTTTGTACGCCATCATTTTGCTCAAATGTTTCATTGAATTTTCAACATATATTACATACGCAAAATAATTATATTTTTTTCTCGACTATTGTATGTCTGTTTGCTCAACCTCAATAATACCCATTAATCACGGCAGTTACTAATGAGTCACTAATTATTGCTATCAGGTGTTTCTTTAATTTAGCTACAAAATTATATTGTTTTGCTACAAATGATCGGCACCTGTGGTTGGAAGGCAAGAAACATCAATACTTTCAATGTGCGTGTCATAACAGTTTGTACCAATATGTACCATGTGTTTCAAGATATTTTATACATCGAAATAGCTTTTGAAATAAAACAAGCCAACATTATTGTTTGTGTGCATATATTTCTCAATGTTTTGATACTTTGTGTTAAATTGTGTTGAAAAACGAACTAAAAATGTATATGGAAAATGAAAACGACTTGTCTTTAACACCACCAGATATTAGAGAAGCTGTTAAAGTTGCCTCACTACATTTATTGAACTAGCAAAAGGAAAAGAAAACCACTTCATTTTCTATATAGAATTTCTTAGTATACTCCACTGAATCATCCGCAAAATACCTAACTTAACGTTCGTGATATTTTTTAAGCTAAATAGAAAAACTTTTGTGTTGATTACTATGAGATACTATACGCTCATTGAAATTTTCGATAACTATATACTGTGTATAGATGAACAATAATGTAGTGAATGAAATATATGTAGGAATAAAATAATAGTGTTTCTAAAAACATGTATGCAATATAACGAAATTTTCCAATAAATAAAACTTCAGCAAACATATTTATTAGTCGTGGATGGAACATAGTATTCTACTAGCGTATAATGGCTTTTATTCGCTCGGTGATTCAGGCCACTTGCCTGCGGCTCGTGGCCGTAAACTTCGCATCGTGAATAATAGCCATCATTATTCTCCCGTCAAATGAAACACTATCGTGTCATCTTCTCGACTACATATTCCTTGAAACGAGGTTTATTTAAACATATTATAGACTATAGTTTTTTTAACACGCTTTTATCAGCTTCACCTGTATGTATGTACGTATGTTTGTTTGTAACTCTCCTTGCTTGATCTACTCGCGGGCAGATGGCGCTGTACGTAACCTCCTTGATATAATTCGAACTCACTTTACATTCATTTCTCCATTTAGAAGAAGTATTTTTTTTTATTAACACGCGCTTGCTGCTTCATTTGTAACCCTCCTTTGTGCGCCTGCTGCCTGATTTGTAAGCCTCCTGATCAGCTGGTATTCAAGCTTCCTCTCCGGAAAAATATTAATGGCCATTCTTCTGAACAATATACGGCTGATGGATTCCAAAATTCGGATAAAATAAATATAGTTTAAAAAGACTGAAAAACACGCTTTTGAATAACTAACTGAGGAACTAAAAAGTTCAAAATATTTTTTTAATGAGCTTGAAACAACAACGAACGAAAAATATTAGTATTATTGTGAAAAAAGCGTGGGCGGTTTGTGCTATATTTTTTGTATATCAAGCGCCCATCGCATTTTCCAGAATAATACTAGTTTTTTTGTTCGTTATTGTTTTTAGCTTATTGAAAAATATTTCCAACTTTTTAGTTCGATGTTCTTTGAAGGCCTGTTTTTTAGTTCTTCAAACTATGTTTATTCACCCATACTTTCATCAATTGGTATGTTGTGTCAAAGTAAATGACTTTCATTTATTGAAATTATTGGGTTTTATTGTTGTTGCCAATATTCCAAACAATATATTCTACTGAAAATAACCATGATGAAAATTTGACTTTTTCTTCATTGATTTGAAAAAGTTTCTCTATTTGGTTTTCCTTGAAATGATCTAAATAGTTCAAATAATGATTGTTGGAATTCTGAAATGATTCTTGAGAATCAACTTGAAATTTTCGGTCATCAAACGAGATTTTGATTACTCTGAAATGGTATTCGAAATCCTCAATAAAATTATACACTCCTTTTCAGTGATTATATTTTGACTATATTCCTACGATAAAAGTATAGAGTGCATATGTAAGTGAATTCTAAATTCTAATATGAACACTTTGTTATTGAATTGATTCGAAAGTCAACTGACATTTTTTCAAAAAAAAAATTCACCTTAATTTTCAAAATATTTTGTAGGGATCCAGTATTACAAATGTTTTTTACTATGAATATTGCCAATTTCATTCTGGAGAATGATTAGAATTGCTCACATCAATCATAGAAAACAAAGTCAGTACCCGGATTTTGTTCCGGTCAATCATAATACTAGTCGTAGAAGCCCGTGTCATATTTGGAAAAATATGACTTTTTCTGCAGGCAACTCCTATAATCCTCATTCTTCTTCGTTATATTTGATTCTTTGTTGAATTTCGTCAAAATCCACATTTAGAAAAAGTATTGCAATTGGGTATCGAGAAATATTATTCCTAACTACGACAAAATATTTCCAAAACTCACTTCCAATAATAAAAATAATGGTGAATGAGGAAGGAATCAATATTATGAAAACGATTTGGATTTCCTCAGTTGTGAAAGACATACTATTATTTTCCACTGATGACAAGCTTTTCAGATGATAATAACATGATGTAGAATAATGTAATTTGATTTTATGCTAGTTTCGTTTTTTTCAGGAAATTTCTCGAAGAATATCACTCATGAACATTTGACCCCTCTGGTTCCGCTGTTTCATTATGGAAATCGAAGTTACTATATGGGAGTACATATGAAAGTGAGTAGGTATTGTTATGAATATCAATTGTCTAGGAAGTTCCTTCCAAATGCTAATTGAAGATTTTGTAAGGGCTGAAAATCATTCGCTTGTTTTAAAAGTTTTGCCCGTTTTGATGTCTTGTCTTTTTTTAGCTCCATTTCTAAATAAATATGCATTTTCCGTATTGTGGTGTATATTGACAGATGGAAAATTTTGTACTCTATACACTGATGCTATTCATTTGTTTTCCAAATTTCCATTCATTGACTTTTCCTAGCTTACTATCATAGGATGTCTTTGAGCGATTTTTGGCCAATTTCTCTCTAAGATTTCAACCGAAGCGCGAAACAGCCCTAAAAATCAACCATTCGACGTTGGTTTGTGGAATTTCATTTCGAAGATTTCAGCTTTGAAGATAAGTCCCGAAGTGGTCGACCTATAGTAATAAAGAACGAGGATTTGAGGATCCTGTTGGAGACTGACCCATCACAAACGATGCGTAGGATGGCGGAAGTGTGTGCCTCACGATTTGAATAATCGACATAAATTGTAACGTTTTGAGGTGTGTTCTTCCTTTCTTTCGCGCAACCCAAATTTCTCGTGCAATGAAAAGTGGATCCTCTACGCTACGGCATTTCCCAAAGACGAAACCCCTGAGAAAAGACTATGATTACTGTATAGTTTCGAGTGACTTGTGCGATTTACTTAAACATTGCGTCAGTAGCAGCCGGTACTGGTTAACAGAAGAGGTCCTATGCTGCTCTATCCGACTTCTCCTTCCATGCCCCATCCCGGGTTGAATGCCTTGAGTTAAAATCTTCCGCACACGGTTGATGTGTGCAGAACACCCCTTCTCGTCCATCCACCTCCTCTCCTCTGGAGCGATCCTCAACTTACTGATGGGCGCTTCAGCCAGATTGACATCTGACCTACTGCGATCGAAAGCCATCATTTGGGTGTTTTTGCTTTTTTATCTAGTATTTTGATAAATCATGACTTTACTTGAATGTAATTTATTGCATGGGGCCCCCAAAAACTAACCGGAGATGAGTGTCTATATATCGAGAGCAGGTGTTTCCCAATGAGTCTGAAAAAAAATGGATTTGAAATCTGGTTAAAAAGTTTTTATACTAACCGGAGCCGCCTGATAGCGACTCTCGGGGGTGGTCTCTGATTCCTCTTGGATGGCCTCTTGTATTTGTCTCTCTTCAGAATCTTGGGTCCTCCCTGTTGAGTGCTTCGTGTAGATCGCGCAGTGCTGGACTGTTGTGTGGTCGAACTCTTTCAAACACGTTTTATGCGTGTTCACTCATATACGCGTCTACGTAGTGGATGTTCAGGTCCAGGTCCCGGTATATGTATCTATTTGGTATGTATCTCGGAGCATTTACGGTGGCTCGCAACTGTTCATGAACGTCTGGATACTACATCTGTATGTCCTATAATCGGATGTAGGTTTTGTCGGGCGGCTCTTGCTAGCCTTAATATCTGCCGTACGTGGGCCCTGAACGTTAGTATTATGTCGAGAGTGAGTCCCAGGTATTTCGCTTCGTTGGCCCACGGAATCTTTCGTCCGTTGAAGGTGACGTTTACTTCTGGGTGTACCATCCTCCGTATGAACAGTATTGCATGACTCTTGTTAGGGTTTATGCTGATCTTCCGAAGGTTGGCCCATTCCTCCAATCTGTCACTGTCAGTAAATCTATTATAGTTCAAACATTAATAGAATAATTGATTTTTTTTTACCCTTACAGCTTTTTAATTTGTCAATTCGAGTCACGAATCTCATTACCGTCATCTTATTTCAAATGATTTATGTCCTCAATATGATTTCATTCAAATGGTTTGATTTTTGGGAAAGAAAGTTTTTTTTTTATCTTATACTATCTTGATATGAAAAATGTGACATCTGCTCTACATTCACCAAAATTTCATCTTAGAATATTCATAAACATTTGAAATGAAATATCCAATATTTGTAAAAATAACTTTGAAATTGAAAAGAAAGCCGAAAAAATCCACCAAAGCGTCGAATCACTTTTTAATTTTTCTATTGTGGAATATTTTTCCATTTCAGGTCACGTTTCTACAGGCTAAACAGTTTTGTGAAAATATAGATATGAAACTTGTCTCCATAGAATCAGCGGAAGAAAATGACAGAATGTTCAAGGAAATCAGAGAATTAAGTAAGTGATTGAATGTTGCAAATATTTGTTTTGACGTTTTTGTGTCTATGAAGGAAGTCAATAGTGATGAACACTTTCATATTTTCAATTGAACAACTGATATCATACGTATTTGAAGCAGTTCCTTCAATACAATGGACAACAAAAGTACTCCATTCGTTTAGTATTAATGAATGTTTACTTTATCTCCTATAATATGAATGTGAAACAACAGGTCGAAAAGAAGAAATGATAATAATGATGAATTGGAATTGAATTCAAACAACATTCTCAACGTTTCTGTTTTTATGGAGTGTTGCAAGAAGTCATACATTTCTGTCATACACATACAGTAAGTTCAGAATACAACTAGTATTTCAAAAAAGTTATGCTCTGAGATTCAATATACCAACTCATGGTAACACAACGTTCATTCTGTTGAAATTTTTGTGGAATTCTGAAATCATTATACTTCTACGTTCCATCATAGAAAACGGCATTATTGAAAGGAAAAAGTGGACATTTGTCGTAGCTTGAATAAAATCAACGGGATTCATCATCTACCTTTTCGTTCAAGTGAATTGTAACGCATTGTATTTTCAAAAACTGATATTTCAAAAAAATGGTAGTGATCTCATTCAACAGAAAGCATTTTTCCCTACTTTATCACCTGATTGAATTTGGTAACTGATCGACAAGTGAGCTGCAATAATAATGCAGTTTTTCATAATCACTGGTCTCGTGGAAAATCATCTGCTTCAAATAATTTCACTTTTGTAACTCTGACTTTTCAGATAAAGGAGATGAGTACTGGTCTTCGGGATCGAGAATGGTGGATGGAAAAGAATGGAGGTGGATGAGTACAGGAAAGAGGTTCGAATTTTCAAAATGGGCTACTGGTCAACCCGATAGTCCTGTGGACCAATGTACTGTGCTAACTCATCAGAAAAATGTGGGTCTCTTCTGGAATGATCGGGACTGCAATTTACTATTTTGGTTCATTTGTGAGAAGGAGTTTGATGCCGGAAATAATTACACTGAGTTGCGAGTCACTGGTAAGTATTCCAGTTTGAAAAAAATATTCATCGATTTTTTCAACGTTGAAGATCTCATGATGTCTCGTGAGATCGACTGAAGTCTCATCAAATTTCTAAACTATGTTCAAATTGAATGAATAGAAACACTTTTGTTTAAATACCACTGGTAAATTTTATTTACACGACCGATTTCGAGTTTGAGCCCATTATCAAGTATAAAACTGAAATCTGAATTTTGAAATATCGTTTTCAATAGAATTTTCAGGTATGCTGCAAGGACAGGTATATGAGAGACAGAATGCCAACTCAAAATACCACCCTGAAAATTTTAGGAGTTGTTAAACTCATAAATTCGAAAGAGGTGACCTATATAAATCAAGTTGCTCGTTTGAGAGTATGTTTCTGGTTTTTGATTGATTTGTTAATTACCATGGCCTCCAACAGATTAATTTTCCTCCCTTCAGTACATATATGTAGGATTTCGAAGTTATCTTCATTCATTCAGAGTATGGCGAATGCTCTGCAGTATATACAGGCCAAACCGGTAGAAATTTTGACTCTAGACTGCGTGAACACGTCTGTTTGGACGTGCAGTAAAAGGAGAAACAGGAACCTGTTGGAGGCCATGGAAATCAACGAATGGATTGAAAACCAGAAACATATACCTCTAAATGAGCAACTTCTTTTATGTAGGTTTTCTCTCTTGAATTTATGAGTTTAACCACTCCTAGGATTTTAAGGGTGGTATTATGAGTTGGCATCCTGCCTCTCAAATACCTGTCCCTGCAGCATACCTGAAAAGTCTATTGAAACCGATATTTCAAAATTCATATTTCAGTTTTATACTTGATGATGGGGTCAAACCCGAAACCGATCGTATAAATAAAATTTACCAGTTGTATTTAGACAAAAGTGTTTTTATTCATTTCATTTGAGCGATCATGAATAACCATAAAGTAAACAAGTCATTAATCACAAATATGCTAAACTATGCAAGTTGTAGTCAATTCAGTTCGAATTCGACTTTTTTCTCTATACAAGTTATTTCAAGTTATTTTCTGTTACTTCTTCGCCTTTAATATCATTTCAAAACATTTAGGAACAATCAACATTGTCCCATTTCAGCTTTCTCTTCAAGTACGATGAATTGAGTCTATCATTGAGTAGGCCTCTACGATTGAAAATTATAAATGTATTAGCGATTTATGATATATTATTCACGGAATATGAGTAATCTTCATATTTGGGAACCTAAACATGTAAACTCACAAGCTGATCCCAGCTGGTCTATCAGACCATGAAGGTATAATTTTTAAATTCCCTATTGAAAGTAAAAACATCAAGTTTGGTAGAATATACAGCTTCAAAAATTTTAACAAATGTAAACACAATTGCGAGCAAACTGCATGGGAAGAGGTTTTGTCTTCAAGCGATTCTATAGGCGCCATTCAAGAATTATTAACCAGACTTTTTGAAGAATGTTTTCCTAAACGGAAAATGAAGATTAAAAAGATAAATAAATCGTGGATTACACAGGGTATCAAAATTCCTCTGACCAATTTGAGATCGCTTCACTCAATACAAAAATATTTTTCCGATAAATTTTTTTATAACATTTTTCAACAAATACCGTCAAATTTACAGATGGGTAATTAAACATACAAAAGAAATTCATTACAAGAGTAAAATAAACAAAGCTGATAATAAAATCAAAGAAAACTGGGCCATAGTGAATAGTCTAAGAAAATTCCAATTCAATTTCAGAATACGACAATATAGATCCGGAAACACTCAATAATTTTTACTGCACAATTTCTCAAAAACTAACTTTATCCCTTGTTCCTATGAATTATTTGAATGATGTAAATATGCTCAACAACTTTCATTTTGAAGACACAAATTTATTAAAGCTGAAAGAAATCTTGCAAGAAAATAAAAACAAAAATGCATTGATGAAATTTCAGTTAAAATTTTTAATAACCTTTCCGATTTCGCTTTGAATACACTAGTGATGGCCATTAATAAATCATTTTCCCTTGGAAATTTTCCTCCGTGTCTAAAACAGCTCTTGTAATTCTTATTTCCAAAGGTGGTAATGCAGAAGATCCAAATAACTTTAGACCTATCTCCATGCTCTCAACACTCTCAAAAATCATAGAAAAAATGGTGAAAAGAAGGGTATAAGCTTTTTTTATGAATACAATATGATAACCAACTGTCAGTTTGGCTTTCAGAAGGCAAAATGCACAAATGATGCAATCTTTTCCTTTCTTGAACATGTCTACACACATCTCAACAATGGTGAGGTCAAAGCTGCAGTATTCTGCGATTTCTCCGAAGAGAGGAGTGTGTAATGACTGGTTCAGGTCTTACTTAAGTGAAAGAAACAGTTAGTAAAATCAAACGAAAAACCATCACACATGAAGGATATCTTATGGGGCGTACCACAAGGATCAGTACTAGGCCCGATTCTTTTCCTTATTTTTGTAAATGACCTGGTGACTCTCTCAATTCAAGGAAGTTTTACCATATTTGCGGATTACACAACGCTCCTTTGGCATGGAAAAAATACTTCTAATATGAAATAAACTATCTCTAGTGATTTAAAAGTTGTGAAAAAATATTGTGATGCAAACTACTTGTGCTTTAATATTGAAAAACCAACCTACTCACCTTCAGCTGTAATATTAACAATGTATACTTGAATGGACAAATTCTTGAGAATAAAAAGTAATCCAAATTCCTAGGAATCTTCATGGATAACAAATTAATATTTGATTAACATATTTCAGCTTTGAATAAAAAATTGGCATCAGGATGTATATCATTCCCTGATTGTATCCCACCTGAGATATGGTGTTGCCTTCTGGGGATTTTGCAGTCAACAGCTTTTCCATTCAGTGTTTGTTTTGCAAAAGCGAGCGGTTGATACTTATGCAAGGTGGGAGTACTTGAGTCATGCAGACCATTATTTTTGAGAAAAAAAATTCTCACTGTAACTTGTATTTTCATACTTGAAATTGTTTGCGTGATTTACAAAAAACATAACATGGTTGGAACTCCGGAACCTACAAATTACATAACCCGGCAAGTAACTGAAAATAAAATACATTTTTCTGTTACAAAAACGAGCCAGACAAAGTATTCTTCAATTTATGAAAGTGAAAAGCTGTATAATCACATACCTTACGAAATTGGGAAGGAAAAAAGTTCACAAATCTTGTTAAAGATGCCCTTGCAACTGAAGCGTACTACAATCTTGATGAATATTACAATGGAACTTTGCTGTGATTTGATATATGTGTTTTTTTTGTTGTTTATATTGACACCTAAACTTTCAATTATATTTTATACTGAGATATATATTATTTTATGGCCATGGCACGTGAACTTATGTTCATATAGTATATATTTGTTATTCACATGTTTTGAAAGGGACTTTACAAACTATTTTGTCTACAATTTGTTAAATTTTATTTTCTATTGATATATTTTATCTATTAGATATGTGAATTTATTTTTGCTCAAATTGAGTTTCTGTGTTTTTGAATTGTTCCTTTTCTCTTATTCTTTGAAGTGCTATATATACCAGATTTTTCAACAAGCTTTGTCAATAAGATTTAATTTTCTTGGATAATAAAGTATATGTCTATTCTAGTTCGATTGATGACCTATTTATTTTGTGGAAGTTCATATTGAATATAGGATAGGGAATATGACTTTTACATAAATTCGACTGAGACTTTCATTCGTTACGAGCGGTTTTGGTCCATTGAACCATTCTCAAGTTTATTTGAGCACGGCTTGATGAGCCATCATCAAATCGGAATTATCAACGATGCATATTTTTTTACACATCAGAAATACATTTTTGATTAAGTATGTAACAGCTATCATTTTTCATTCTCAGGTTCATTGAATCCAATACAGATGACACCTTTGTGGCCAAATATTAAACTCCTACATTTCAAAAATAAGAGTTATTACTTTTCAAGACAATTCAAGGTGAGTGATTTGGAAATAACTATTACTCAGTGTCACTATTTTTCGGGTTTGAAGGCCGTCGATTTTTGGAATTTTTGCCCGACGTTTCGCTAGTGCGAGTGACTATCTTCTTTAGAGTTCGCCACTCACGCCAGGGAAACGTCAGGAAAAAATTCAAGAAATCGAAGTCCTTCAAACCCGGAAAATAGTGACACTGAAAACCTTGACCGCGAAAGACTCAACCATTTTGTCAATATCTATTCTTCTTTCAACAAATCGCCATTACTCATCTAACAAACAAGAAAACGAAATGACACTTTGATACTTGATTAGACACTGGAATTTACAATTTATCAACATTCGATTTCAGGGAAATTTTCTACAAGCTGTTGAGTTTTGCCAGATGATCAATATGCAGCTTGTTACCATCACCTCAGAAGAAGAAAATTCTAGAATACACAAGTATATTAGAGATACCAGTGAGTATTTTTCAATTGGTAAAGGAAGAAATTAGGTTAAGTGACGGTGAATATGACGTTGAAGTATTCAAATATTGTCACAAAAACAATTCTCATTCCAGAACTTTCTTCCATTTTGATCTATCTGTTTCTGTAGAGAAGGGAGGGTGAGTGTAGGCCCACAACACTTGAGCCACTTATGACCCATTGTACATCCTCCCGAGAAGTAGTCCTCCTAGGTTATCGTTCATCCTGTCCTTTCCAGGGAGGTAGACAGGTCACTATGAGACATCTCCTTTATATCGGCAGGTGTAGGCCAAGACTCGCCGAACACACATTATCTTATTGACACACACGCATAATACATGCCTGACACTTTCATTTTCCTGTTCACACATCCTGCATAGAGGTGTGTCCACTAGCCGCATAATATGGAGACATTGGCCAGTCAGAAATTTTACTGTTCAGCATAGGTTTTTCCTGGTCATCGCCAGATATTTCTTTAGCGCTAGTTTTTCACAGTTGCCCAGGGTGTTCCTGGCAAGACTGCATCCTTTGATTCCATTCCATCTCTTTAGGGGTTGAGCATGGTTGTGACGTTTGGCTGGTTCCGCAATTGTCGAAGTCATCGGGCCATAGGTGTCACTGGGTCCTCAAATTTTTAGTTCAGCTGCTTCTTTGGCTGAATAGTCGGCAATGCGATTACCTCTATTCTTGTCGTGCCTTCCAATATCCAGTATCAGTGTCACAAAAGTTTTCCAGATCCAATCTCTTTCGAAAAAATTATGCATTTTACTGAATGAAACCATTTTTGGTGTATCTATTACATGCAAAAAATTACTCTTATTCTACAAAGCAGTGGTAGATGTCAAAGAATACATCTTTTACAGTTTTGTTTATCTGTTTATCAACTGGTAGCAAATTTCATAAACTACACCTTACGATTCCATCTCAACAGAGTTTGTGGTGATCAGAACGTAAAGTGTAGTTTATGAAATTACTATGGATCTCCATCAAGTATCGACCGAATCAATCAGGAAAGAATGGTAGCAAATTGTCAAAAACGACTCTCCGCAATAGGAACACCTACCATATTGTCTGTGGTCTGAATTCCTGGTCATACTGGCCTGGATGGCAATGAGACTGCTGAATCTCTTGCAAAGAAGGTTGCTGTAAGCAGCTTCATCGAACCAGAACCTGTCTTTCGCATCCCTTTAGGCTTTGTCAAACAAAGATTGAATACTGGGATGATAAGAAGACTTACGGACTTCTGGCAGAATTTTTCAGAATTGGCTCACTTCAAGGCATTTACTCACCCTTCGAAGCTCGATATCAAATAGTTGTTGAACTACAGTAACAGGTCTTCTCACAGGTCACTGTCATTTGAATCATCATATTCACAGACACGGACTATCAGAAAACAGTGTGTGTCGTCTATGTTTCGAAAATGATGAAACAGCAGAGCACATACTTTGTGCCTGCTCCGCAGGGGACCGAATCAGGTTTATAGAGTTTTACAGAGCCGTACTCTCACCATTTGACCTGGAAGACCACTCACCATACAAACTAATCGGCTTCGTTAACAAGCTGGGTTTATTTGGTCGAGTGTAAATAGGTGTAAGACATAATAAACCCTTGCTGGTTGCGGTGGAAGGGTGAATAAATCCACTAACTTTGGAGCTAACCTAACGTAACCCTAACGTAACCTAGTTGTAGTAATTTCATTATCGTTGAGCAATATCCTTTTCAAAAACCCCGTCTACATTTGGCAATTGATATATTTTCAAGAATCACCATTTACGTGATTGTGAGGATTTCTCTATCGCCTCGATTTGGATTTGGTAGAATCTGATTTTCTTCACAATACAGATCCAAATAAAAGTTATTGGGAATATTGATCAAAATCTAATATGAATCATATCAACTTCCCAGTAAATGTATATACGTAGGTCTATTTGATCAGTCTTACTGATACTTGTGTGTTGATTTCTGCATTATGTATGATACGAGAAATATTACAGTTGGTGGTGACAGTTGGTGGACTTCCGGTAGCAGAATTCTGGATGGTGAAAGATGGGTCTGGATATCAACAGGAAAGCAAGTTGAGTACACAAACTGGTTAGTAGGACAACCAGATAATATGAATGATCTCTGCATCAATCTAATTCATCAACGGAATAACGGGCTCTTCTGGAATGACATCAACTGCAACACTGCTATGCAGGTCATTTGCGAGGCGCCGAATGCAGATTATAACTATGAAGAAGAAAGACGCAATAAGAAAGGTACATATTATGATAACTATTGGGGAGGACGTGACTGGAGGCCGCTAGTTGATATCAGAGACGATAGTGGAGGTAAGTCGAGTCATTTTTTCACTATGGTTGTAATATCTGAGATACTACAGAGACTATCGGCAAATACTGAGTAGGGAATATTATTGAAGTTGAGGAATTAACAGGTCATATGAACTTGTGATGCACTGTTTGGAACCTTTGGTGTGGTAATGAATATTACTGGAGTCTTTTCTCAACACCAAATCGTTATTTCTAACACCTAGACAAGTGTTTCGATCAGCAAGTGATCATCTTCGAGAGCAAGATTAAACACATTCA
Source organism: Leptinotarsa defecta (assembly GCA_015342085.1). Lineage (NCBI taxonomy): Eukaryota > Metazoa > Arthropoda > Insecta > Coleoptera > Chrysomelidae > Leptinotarsa > Leptinotarsa defecta. The sequence goes on along the minus strand of WOGO01000556.1, from coordinate 2,499 downwards.
ATAACATTTAATTTTCCTCTCGAAAATCATCACTTGGTTATCGAAACACGTGTCGTAACAGTTTGGTGTTGAAAAAAACTCCAGTAATATTCATTTGTCAAATACGATACAAAAAGTGCAGAATAACATATTCCAAAGCGAATATTTAAAAACAAATATGGAGTCACTTCAATATGAAAATCCTCAAATCGTGATATGAAAAAAGAAAGATCAGGGAAATAGAAACCTCAATCATAGCCTGAGAAAAATAACATGGAGTTTGATCATTGTCTCGTTAAAATTAGAGCTTTGAGGGAAGGTTTTCAATTACCCTGCGATGAATATCGTATTTGTTTCATCACATAATTTTTTGTGATCATTATTCAACATTGAGATGGCTGTAGAAAGCTATCCTCAAAAGATGTACATTTGATCTCGCGGACTCAGTTAATCGGTGGCAGTAGCGCTGGACTTTGTTTCAAATATATAGAGATGTGGTAATCTTGACTGTTTTGAATGTGCCAATATCTAATTTTATTTTTGGAATTGAATAATTTGAAAAATATTGCTTCTTCGATAGATTCCTTTATCAATTCATATGATTGAACTAGCGAACATTTTTGACGAAGCAACAGTATCAACATTCATCCTCAAATGGATTTTCAAACATTTCAAGAACTGTATTGTAATATCTCCTGTACAATATTTTTCATCAACTGGGAATTTTCGGATAACAAAAACTAATTTGGAGGTTAGGAAGCGTTTCCAACTTTCTAGATCATTAAATTCATGAATAATTGATTCATCACTCAGTCGTACTATCCAAAAAAACTCACTTCCAAATCAATACTTGTGATTTTTTTTCAGATTCCGAATGGTTGCGTAGAGTGAGACGAGTTCCTCCTGGTTCGATACATATGTCTCATCAAGAAGGAAAAACTTTCCACGTAGAAAACAATCTAGAGGTGAGATATCAGCTCTATCAATTTTTTTTTGAATTCTTTACGAAAGAAAATTTATTTGGCTATATCAAAAAGTAACCAAAATAAAAAAATCCGTGGTGGCAGTTTGCAGACATTTCGAAACTGTCTATAATAATAAGTTTCTGGGAGGATGAATATATGCATGGTACACTTATAAAATGACTACTTCTGGGGTAGATACTCTTCGAACCTGAGGCCTGTATCCTCAACTATTGGCAACTGTGTAACCTCAAAATTTGCAAACATGACTTTGATTTGATCAAACAAACCGATTCAATAAGCCCCAATTATTTCTCATTTCCATCTTTGAGGATATTTCAATATAATGAAAATTATAGAATTTTGAAATACATTTTACTAAATTTCATGATGCAATAATCATCGTGAAACTTGTATTGAACATATAGAACGTTGATTCCTCAGTTACACCTTCATTTTCTCAGTTGTGTTAGTTTCAGTTCGTGTTGATATACTGGGTAGTTTTTTCTTTTGATGATGATCTAGGAAATTGATCAATATCAAGAAAAACGAAAACTCATCACCTGGAGTGAAAGTAGTATATGGTAAACAACTCCTTTCCCTTTTTCCAAAGTAACTCAGTGTATGATATGTGTAATATTTGTGAAACAGAAAATCAAATAACTTTCCAGAGATTTCTGCTCTGAAATAATACACTTTTATACTTTATTCATATAATATATTTTTCAGGGGACTCAAGCTGAAGCTGTCGAGTTTTGCAATTACCATAACATGCAACTGCTGGAGATGGATGACAAAAAAGTTGATAATATCAAACGACTTTTATCAGATTCAAGTGAGTGAAACATATTTTTGGTAGCTACTGAATATATTTCATTTCGAATTTCATCAGTTCGGACTTCCATTGTCTGATATTATATAAAATGATTTGAAATCCCTGAAAGAACTCAAAAAAGGAGAGATAAAAATGAATAGCTGAACGGTTATACTACAACATTGAGGAAAGAAATTCTGAAATGAAATGATAGAAGCTATTCGAAGACAAGGACCTGAAAGAACGAATTTACCTATAGAAGTGATTATGGAATTACTAGGATGATGTGTACGAAACTGTTATTTCCAACTGAAGGACGAATTTTTCACACAAGATGAAGGACTGCCAATGGGATCGCCACTTTCACCAACCATAGCCAACAAATATGATGAGTGGTTTGAAACTCTGGCCATTGAACAAGCCCACAAGGAACCTCGTGTCTGGTTGAATACGTTGACGACAACTTCATAACATGGAACCATAGGAATATTGAACTAGACGCCTTCCTGAAACACATCAACAGCGTGAAACCATCCATCACTTTCACAATGGAGGAGGAAGTCCACAACGAATTGTCATTCTTAAACGTATTGGTGAAGATGACCGATACTAAGTGGGAAACATAGGTATACCAAAAACCTCACTCACACGGGACAGTATCTGAACCACGAATCCAACCACCATCAATCGACTAAAAGAGGAATCATCAAGACTCTATTAGAACGTGCTTTCGGGCTCTGTAAT
>WOGO01000555.1:0-22693 GCA_015342085.1 Leptinotarsa defecta | reverse complement strand
ATGCGAACTTTCAATGGCCTCTTAGTTTCACCGATGTATGATTCTCCGCACTCGCAGGGTAACCGGTAAATGCAATTCTTGGAATCGCAGTCCACGTTTGGTGGCCTGGTTTTCGTGAGGCTACTACGGATAGTGCTCCCAGATCTGAAGCAGGTCCTGATGTTATTTGGACCCAATCCTTCTTATCCTTTCCGATAATCCTCTGATGTAGGGGAGTACAAGTACTGCTTGTGGTGGCTTCTCTTCTTTGTGGAGTTCTTGCTGTCTTCTAGCTACGACCTGTTCTACCATTTCTCTGGAGTAACCATTCCGTTGAAGATCATTTTTGATGATGACTAGTTCCTTTTCGAGACCTTCCTTTGTATTACAGAGCCCCAAAAGTACGGTCTAGTAGAGTCTTGATGATTCCTCTCTTAGTCGATTGATGGTGGTTGGATTTCTGGTTCAGATACTATCCTGTGTGAGAAAGGCAATTCGTTGTGGACCTTCTTCTTGTGAAAGTGAAAGAAGGACTTACGTTGTTGATGTGCTTTAGGAAAAGTGTCTAGTTCTGCATTCCCATGGTTCCATATTATGAAGGTGTCGTCCACGTATCTAAACCAGACTCGGGCCTTCTGGCGGGCTTAATTTTTTTTAATTTTCAGCTTTTATTAATATTTCAATTTTTTTATTCGTTTGGTTGTTGCTTGTAGAGCAAGAAGAGCAATTGAATGACGACTTGTTATCATGTAAATTGAACTTCGCCTTTTATCTTCTTATAATAAATGAACTGTATATGAATAATTTGATTTGAATGTATTAGAAGATAATAAAGACGATATTATTAATGTACGTTATTTTCTTCTAATTTCAGTTTTTTGTTTAATAAAATTATTATTTTCGGTTAATCTTTTTAATTTTTTTCAGGGTTTTCAAGTCAATTTATATTAAATTAGACAATGAAAGTCCGAACTAATGAAATATATCAACGCTGGTGTTCCCCAGGGATCTATATTGTCTCCAACCCTCTTTATATTGTATATCAACGACTTATTGGATTCTTATCTGCAAACAATCCTCAATTGAATTGAAAACAGAAGTTTGCTTCTCAGCCAATATTTTGGTTCAATTTTATTCTAATTATGATTGATTTCTTCTGCACATTACAAACTTTGTGCAACCTGTGATAACTAGGTTAGGTTAGGTCCAAAGTGACTGGGTCTATTCGACCCTCCACCGCAACCCGCAAGGGTTTATAGTGGCTTACACCTATTCACACTCGACAAAATAAACCCAGCTTCTTAACGAAGCCGATTAGTTTGTATGGTGAGTGGTCTTTCAGTGGTGATTCAAATGACAGTGACCTGTAAGAAGGCTTGTTAGACATCGTAGTTCATCCCTGCTGTAATCCAACAAGTGTTTGGTATCAAGGGAGTCAGCAGCTTCATTGCCTTTCAGCCCAGTATGACCAGAAATCCAGACCAGAGACAATTTGTTAAGTCTTCCTATCGAGGAGAGTCGTTTTTGGCAATCTGCTACCAATTTAGACGTTGCTAGTTAGGAGCCAAGAGCTCCTGATAACTAACTTCAGAGCTGTTTCACTCCGCTTTTGGTTGCAAAGTTACGAATTATCATTTTTCCTAGTCCCCAATCCATACACCATCAATTCCGCAACCAGTTTTCCAAATCCAAAATTGTAAAGGTCGTTATATAGAGACTTGAGATACGTTTCTTGCGATTGGTTACAAGACCACCCTTTGTATTTGGAAATTAAGTTCATGGCTCCCCTCTGCGGCGAGTACCAAAGAAGAGGGGGACTTTTAACACCCGGACTGTATAGTAATTATTCACGAGAAGGCCTAAGAATATTTTGCCTAAATATTCAAAAAAATATAGATATTCATACTCAGGCTTCTTCTCTCGATTGAAGCCTTGGTAATGTTGTTTTCGTACGAAATGGTTGTGAATTAGTATCAGTTCACTATTTCTGCTTGAGAAAGCTATCGTATAGCGATACACTCGCGGTTTTGTAAAGCATTTATAGTAGGAATCTTACAGGAAACTGTATTGTTGAATTTAAATATTAATTTATCATGAAATATTGTTCAGTTCCATTCAACTAAGTGAAATAATTCAATATGACGTCAGTGAAAAATGTTCAGAATTGAGTAATTAATGTATAAACACGGTATACAAATAAACAGCAACTAACCATAAAAGCATAAACTGTGTATGGGATACTACAAACAAATCCATTACTTCAAACTATCCATTTTTTTGATAATTGAAGAATCAGTCAGTTGAAATTGAAAGTGTTCAAAATTTCGAGTTATAGGGTTGAGTTACTAAATTTTCCGAAAGAAAACTGTACGACATACTCAGAGCAAGTAACTCTTTCCATGTTATCGTTAACACCCTGTTGAAGACTTCTGCTCGTCGATTCATCCAAGGTAAATTAATATTGAGTTGAAGTTGAGGTGGACTACTTTCTGAAGGATTTAAAATGGAAATTTTGATATGCAGAAACTTTTTTTCACTTTTGGAATCAGGTAAATTATTAGACAAGCCGCGTCTATTTAAATACCAGCTTGATGACATTCAGAAATATAATTATTCCATAGTGTTCCCAAGAAAAGCAAAAATCGAAAAATGCTCATGCTTTTTTAAAATCGCCTTCAGTTTCGTGGGTTATATTTTTATTAAGCTGTAGAATATAGGACCGTAACATTCTGAAGTTCGGTTTTCTTCAGTTTACGTCAGTAAACGAAATCAGTTCAAATAGCGGCCAAGTTCAATAATCAGACTTCAAGTTTGAATTAAACGGTTTCTTTGAATGGAAATTGGCCTGAAAACAGTATATGAATTCCATTGCAACTGATGGGAACAGAAAAAAGTTTCATGCGGTCAAGTTTGGTGAATATGCTGGCCGAGGCACGATTACGCTGTTGTTTTTGGCCACTGACGAGTGAGAAGGTGCATTATCACGATGCAAAAGCCGTGAATTGTTCTTCTCACAACAAACGAAACATGTACCATGTTTCCATGTGTACCAATAAAGAAAAATCGCTAATCATGTTCGTAGCCCGCGAAATCTGAACATTCACCATATTTTTTGAATGTACCTCGTATAATTCAGTATCCAGTGTGAAGATACCTTAAGTAGAAATCTCGAATTCTGAAAATGCCTTATCCATTCAAATTTTTCCAAATGTTTCTCATCACCCTCCCCTACATATCAAAAATTATCTCTACAGCAAACAGTTAAATTGAATATATTCAATGAATCTTTCTAAAAATGAAAAAAAACTTCATCTCTGTCAACAGTTTTGAAATATTTTTTATTCAATTTTCATCACTTCATTATTTTTTCCGGACCTCCTTCCTTATTAATCAAAAACTGACATAATTTGACGTTGACATTTGCAAAAATGGGTCGTTCATGAACTTTGGGGTTAAAAAATTCTACACAGCAATCAATATACAAGAACTGCTCTCTAAAAACTTGACTTCGTTGAAGGTTATTTTAGAAACAACTGATGCTAACCATTTTTCACTGTTGCGTCACATTGAATGATTTCACTATTTTGCATTTTCAAAAATTACCAACCCAGCCATCGATTTCATGTATAGATTACAAAGCTGAGCAATTTGGATATTCACGTTTTCATAACATTTCGGAATGTTTTGCAAAATTTTCTGAGTTTCATTCATTAATAAGTAGCACTTGGGTTTGGTTTTTGCTACCTTATAGCTACCAATATAGATTATTAGACATTGTAACCAATACTCTAAAAGTAAAAAGCAAAGAAATGTGTTCAGAAACACATTTCTTTGTTTTTTACCGTAGTGGATACGTCTCTTTTAGAATTGGTTACTCTGAACATTTTTTAGCTACCAAATCATCTGGAAAGCATTCTGTAAGCTGGCCATCATTCTCAAATATCCAGTAAACCTGCGTTCATTTGAGTTAACCCTGATGTAATAATTTTTATTGAAATATCAGCTTGAGCAAATCTCAAAAGAAATTATGAAATATGTGGCCTTTTTCTGTTTTACCCCTACGCCAATCTTGTGAATTTTTTTGCCATTTTAGAAGCAGTTTCAGTTGTGAATATAATGACTCATAATTATTGTGGTTACTAGGAACAAACTCATTTGAAACGATTTACTGGATAAAGCCTACAGGATGGTGTAATAGTAGAGGTCCAAGTCCGATTGAAAATCAAATAAGTTTTATAACAAACTTTGACGAATTATACTTATGTTGAAAGATGAAACATTTGTGCCGATTCCAACTACTTTCAGACCGCGGTAGTACGATTTCTGAAATTCAGTTGTTATTCTCATAATTATTGCGTATAATATATTATATTAATTCAATAACTTTTTCGTCAGCTGAGTATCTATTCCAATACAGATTTCTTTTGAGAAATTTTCACTTGTGTTGTATTCATGTGAAATATTAAATATGAAAGAATTTTGGAAGGCTACTTACAGGTAAGTCGTTTTGGAGTTATTTGAGGTTTTCGGAAGTATGTAATCATATCAATTATATCAGAACCCCTTATATCTGCAGGGCCAAAGTGTTGGCAACATCAATGTCAATAAAGTGAGAACTGAGGTGACTATACAATTTCTAAAACTCCGGGCAAACTCTTGACTATTTTATGCCCAAAATGGAAATCAAGTGGTGCCAAATTAGGTCTGCCACATGGACACTTGAGTCATATTTTCGCCAAAGAATGTTTTGTGTTATTTTCAAAATCATTCTCATGAAACTTTTTGTCGAATATGTGTACCAAATGTCAATTTTTGGTAAAAAATCACCCCTACGCCCTTGACATTATTCCATCTCTGTCTAAATCTTGAATGGCATCGAATTTCAATTCATTATTGCTATAGAAAGTGGCACGTATCCCAACTGAAGATTTACACAATCACCTATATTATAATTTACGCAAAATAACTCAAGTCATCAGAGGACGTAGATTGGAGCCCTGAGGAACACCAGAAGTAACTAGATATGTTGTAGACTCGTGACCGTACTGTAATATACAGGGGTGTATGGGAAGTTGTTGAAATTATCATGTTTTCAAACCTTCAATTGATTAAATTTATTGCACAAAACGATCGGCACAACTGTTTCCATCTGTCAACAACAAAAACATCAAATGAAAAGAACTAAAAAATTTTGAGAGGGGTTAAAAGAAGCCTTTTTCAAAATTCAAGAAGATGAAAGGTATCATCATTCAGCTCCTGAAGCTAATTCAAAAAAGAAACAAACTACTGAACCGTTTGAAGATTTGGATCCCTACTATCCAAGCATAGTATAGTTCAATAGCTGGCCTAGTAGTTCCATAGTAGCACCTCGATCAAATGCCTGCACAGCCAACCAGGGCCACGCACGGTGCAATTCGGAATTTGTGCAGGGTTGCCGGGTGCCGACCTTTTCAGAAAATTCACGTACACACGGACTTGTGAGGCTCCTCATTTGGACTTTTGTCACTGAATCATTTTTGTATTTTTTGGTCCAAGTCCCTAGTCCTCGTCTCTCCCTCCCTGCCTTCCGAAACCCTCCCCGATTGTGCTTACAGCAAAAAAAAAAATCTGTCACATCTGTTTTTGTCGGTTGGTTGTGTTTTGCTGAGCGCCCACTACTATGCTGAGCAAGTCGCAACCAGCGTTAGGGTACGTACACAGTGAAATCGGGATGGGCTTTTTCTGGCATAGAAGCTCAGATCAGCGCCTAGATCAATGCTTGGCCAAACTGGTGGGGTACGCCTTGAACTTAGTCGCCTTTTGTCGACTACATTACTGTCGATACAACCGTTACCGTCAATACATTACAATTAAAATTGTCCGGGACGGCCTAGTTGAACATCTCGTCGACTGGGCTAAGATGCATTCCACCTCACTCAGAGCTAGGGTAACAATTCTCTCAGGATCACAGAGCTCACGTAGGTGACTTGTCAGGCTCTACTGTACATTGATGAGTCATTTACAGTAATTTATTTTTGGCGACAAGCGAGTACCGTCCAAGCTGCCCAGTTTCACTGTGTTTGTACCTTTAGGGTTTGGACACATGATTGGTTACGAGCTTGCTGCCAGATAAAAATCTTCCAATTGAAGAGAAGAGCCTAGCAGGTTACCTAGATAAGCACTGTGAGCCAGGATGTAAGCTAAACATTCTGAAAATAGCTCTAAGCTAGGTAGAATGGCTAGTGCTTGCACAGTTGGCATCAATCACTACGTCTGTCACTAGCTACTTCCAACATACTGTTAAGGCAAGCTTTATACACAATGACTATAAATTGCCTAGTGCTGTAGATGTTCAAAACTAATTCATGGGGAGTTAAAAAAAACACCTTTATGTAACCAGGCCCACTTTGACAATCACAATCGGTACATACATTGACGGTAGCGGTCTAATTGAATGGTCGACAAGCGACTGAGCTTAAAAGGGTACCAGGTGTCTCCCCTCCCACTACGGCCAAGCGCTAATCTAGTGAGCGAGTATCTAAACGGGTATGCGCCCATTCTAGACCTAGTGTGTACGTACCCTTAGCCTTTTGTTCAGTGCTTGTCGAAAATGTATGATTTATTTTTTGGCGTCTGTAGGCGATTTTCGCCAGTTGTATTCCTGAGATCATAGACTTGATTGGAACTAGGCCAAAATACGGCGGTACCCTGAAGAACGAGAGAGGTAGAAGGTGAGATAATATAGTACCGTTGTTTTGCATTCGGCTGGTTCGGAACCAGTCGCAACTGAAAGATCTCAGTAGGCTGAGGGATCGTATCTGAAATATGGAAAATACTCAACGAATTGTTTGTGCTTTACGTGTTAGTACTTGATTAGCTCACGATTAGTGTTTCAATGGACGTGGAAAATATTTTTTTATTTTTGTCTTATTTTATATACAGTGACTGTCAAAATCTCGATATGAATTCAGAGTTTTTAAATTATTGGTTGGTCAGATAATATTACCTTTTACCAAAAGCTGTGTATCATCTGTGATCCAAGGTTTCGATCCGGCTCGAAGGACCATATAATGTTCAATATGTGTCTTTAATGCCAAGATTTCAATCAAAATTGACACTTGACACCTTAATCTGTTTGAAATTGAAGGATTAGATCAGATTTTTTTTCTGACCGCAAACTATAATAAATTGAATATGTATCATTTCCATGACAGATATACCAATAACGATCTAACTATGAGTATAAGTCAGGTATTATTCATTTGAGATTCAGATGAAGCAGACGTTTTGAACCTTTTTTACTATCAACTTCATTGCTAATGAACAATATGGCAATTTCAAAAATATAAATCGAAGTAGAAGAACTGTCTGACGAACCACTAATAAAAAAACAAGTGGCGAGAATTTTTTGAGATACACTGTATTATTTCAGTGCCAATTGCTGTTCACCTTCTTCCTGCACGCTTCTGAGTCTTTACCATCAATGTTCCCCTCTTCTTTCTCAATGTTGTATAAGTGTGTAACCATTTGTGGACCCAACAATAATCTTCATATGAAATGGCTTCGAGGGAAGTTGTTAGGATTGCTTATACTTTGCTGTTCAGTTCATTTTGATCGATAGTTCCGTTATTGATTGATATGAAATATACTGGATATTGAATTATACATCACTGAAGAGATAAAAAATCAACCTCTTTTGGGAACTACTGCTGTTTTTCCCGCTCTCAGAATTTCCTTGGATAATATATTGGAGAAACTACTGTACATATTAGCCAGAAATGTTCGAGGAGTTTAGTTGTAACAAATGTACATAACATTTTTTTTGTTGAATACCCATTGTAGCTTCGATTAAGAGGACATTGAGTAAAACATATAAAAAATTCGAACAATTCTACACCGACCTTAAAATTTGAGCAGAGTCTTTCAGAAACGTCCTGTATATTCCATTTCATTCAACGGATGATATTGCAAAAGTGTTTCTGACGATCAAAACAATCCTTTCATATGAAGAATAATGCGGGGACCTACCTGCGATAATAAATCACAAAGCAATTCATTTCACTCGGATTTGTTAGAGAAAAATACTATTTTCTGTGATACCTAGAGCAAATTTACAAAAGAGAATCGATGGATTATCTTCTGTCCCAAGTGAAAATGATGGATTTCTGAAAACTCGACACTAAATGTAATTTTCAAGCAATATGTTTTGATTGCTGCCAGAAAGAATCAAATGTGAAATACTTTCCGAAGGTAAACTAGCAAAGATGTTCCATATACGAGTATCTGAAAGATACCAAAGTTTGTTTCAAATTCATTTTCTCCATTATCTGTTCCTCTTCCTAGGAAAGGTCAGATTGAAAACTCGATTTAAACTTTCAGATATGCCCTTCATATGATGACCATTAAAACAACGTAGGTCACCTCTGCTGTAGTCTAAAAATCGCTTGGAAACATGAATGCTTTAGAATTGGCCAGATTCTGCCAGTTTGAACTCCTTCGTACATAACAGGATTTTGGAGTTTGTTCATCAACACCTGAAGTGGAAGCAATGATAGGTCGTGAACCATTATTTGTTGCATCCACTTTCGCGAGGAAGTCAACAGCTTCATTATCTCTCATGCCAGTTTGGCATGGGACCTGGATTACTTGGAACGGAAACTTCAAGGTCTTGGCATTATTAGCTGAACTTCCACATTTTCACAGAACAACTTCTAATACTCATAGATGAGGTCTTTAAAAGTTTCAGTATCAACCATCTCAGTCTATACGTTGCCCACAGATTAGTCGTTACTTTTTCCTTGAAAATCCTTTCAGATCTCAATCTGTAACTGATATTTAAATTTTGTTGAACTTTTCAACAATTTCACTAGTCTGTACAAGGTCACGAAACAAAAAATGGTTTCAGTTTCGGGTAATTTGACATCTGCTGAATTTCTTGGCAAGAACCACAAGAAATTCAAGTCCTATATTTGATACACAAACTCAGTATTTGTTACAGATTAGTAGGATATAAAGAAGCAAAAACAGAGCAGAAACTCCCAAACAGTAAATTGATTTCAGAAATCCACTTCTTCAATGAACAAGATTTTCCATTGTTTTACCAAAATCGCTGTTGTTCATTAAAAATCCGTTGTTAGTCAGTGGTTTGCATGAAGATGGCATGCGTCATCTGATGCCACCAGAATGTGCGTGGCCAGGCTGTGACAAGGCGCTCAATTTGTAAATAATAGAGATAGAAATAGATAACTTTCATGGTATCAAGTTTCTGATAGTGTTAAATTTCAATTGCGGAGCGCCTTAACGAAACGACAATTAGAAATTTTTCAATAGATCTAGCTAACACTAACCCTAGCTGCATGATGTTACGTAACTTCTTTGGGAGTTTCCTCAATAACATTAGACGGCGGATTGGATATGATTTTGTATGTTTTTCAATAGCGCATCGGTTGTAAGTTCGTTTGAGTTTATATTGGAGATTTTTCTTCGAATCTAGGGTACTAGATCGGTTTATTTCTTATCATTTCTTCATAAATCTAGTTGTTTTATGTTCCGCAGCACAGACCTCGTTAGCTATCTACTATAAAATATCTCAGTAAGCAAAGAAGAGGTCAAAAAATTGAATGTTCACATAGACAGAAGATCGTATGAAAGTCGATCAGATGCTAGTTCTGTGTTTGCCATATTGAATACTACATAAAATGATTTGATTTAAGAAGAACGATGGGAAGAACCACACAAAGCCTTGCATCATTCAGAATAGCAATAGAAAACAAAACTTCAATTTCGACAATGTAGTGTTAAAGTTTACGGAGTAATTATCAAAATAAATGTGAATGACAACTTTCTTCATTCTGCAGTAACTGTAATTCTGAAAACGTATAATTCTTTAAGACGAAATGCCTCATATTTTAAAGAATATTAGTGAAAACACAGAAGTATTATCTACGTTCTGATCTAACACCATAAAATTTTCTAAAATTCCCCAATGAAAAATCATTGTTTCTTTAGACTCGGTAGGAAAGGTAGAAATTGAATCTGATCATATTACTTTTTGTACAAACCAAAACCAGGTAAAACTTTCACCAACCAAGCTGGTTCCATAAGAAAATGGGGTAACTCAAAATGATAACAATACTAATACTGTTCCATCATATTCAGTTCAAAGACTAAAATTGTTGCAGGATTTGTTCAGGACATTGATTTTCCAAGTACAAATAATCATTGATAGTTTTTTCGTAATCTTAGAACTGAACTGTTACGGTACCAGGGATTTCTCATGATAATTATTCCTCCCAATGATTGTGCCTGATTGATTCAAGTATTGCTATAACCCTGTTTCTACTGCCCAAAAATGATTTCATCAGTAGAATCCAATGGTCGGAAAGAGATATACCTGGTTTTCCAAGTCTGCTTTATGGAATGAGATCATGGTATTTAGGGAAACTGTATGGAGACCCATTAGTTTTTTGGGAAAAAACCTTCTGACATTCTACTTCCCCATCACCAAGCAAATAATTTGCTTGGTTCTTCATCAGGTTTCTCATGAATTTCCCTTTTCACATCAATTTTTTGCCAGGGTGATTAGTAAAGAGAGCGAAAGAAATCATCAGCTAGACTTGAAGATTTTTCCGGAAACAATTCTAGATGTTTCAGAAAATTGTATATAAGACATTACATCTCTAATGATGAAGTTCATAATCAGTTTTTACTTTGTCATCTTGGAAACAATGACTTTAGTGTGAGGAGTTTCAGAAAGGATGAAACCTTGACGATAATGTACCTACTTTTATGTCGAGCAAAACAAATTTGTCGGAATTCAAGTTTTGTTAATACGCAAAATTTAAAATATTCTCTCACAAAATATCTTTTGAGAAACCCGTTATATAAAACTAGAACTGACATATGTTTCTTTGTTTTGATATTCGAAAATTCTCAGTTCATGTGTGTCTAGTTTTTGTAACGGTTGTGACACTTCAACGAAACACTGAATCTAATGTTTTTTTTTCAATATAGGCACATTGTAGTATGTGGACACATAACCTACGAATCTGTTTCACACTTTCTGAAGGATTTTCTTCACGAAGACAGGGAAGACGTTGATGTTGAGGTTGTGTTCCTGCATAGGTAAGATTTTTAGAGTTTATATCTATGGTTAAAGGGACCAGTGAAAATAAATGAGTTTTTTTCGGTGTTATAGCATTGCAATTCAATTGAAAGTCGATTATTTCACTCTCTTCAAGTTATTTATCATTCCAATAATCTGATACTGGTTTTTTTACACAAGTTATGGAATAGTATGATACTGAATATTCTCATAAACATAACCCCGAAAGGGGAAAAGAAACATCCCATGTGCTAGGCTACGAGGGCGGTTCGATAAGTTTCCGACCCCAACATGAAGATAGCAGGTAGGGAATTTCGTTGTTCATCTGTTGACGATTGCTTACCAAAGTTTCAGCCAATTTGTATGCGCAGTTTTTATTTAACACCCGTTTGAGTGAGTTGATGCGAGTAAATTTGTTTTTGAAAGGCAAAACATCTACGGAAATCGAAGATGAGTTGGATTCTGTGTATGAGGACTCTGCACCATCATTTACCACAGTGAAATTTTGGGCAGTTGAATTTAAACGTGGCCGTAAGAGCTTGGGAGATGATGAACGTTCAGAACATCCAAAAACTACTGACGGAAACATCGCCAAAGTTCACCAAATGGTGCTAGACGACCGCCGAATTGAAGTGAGAGAGATAGCAGAGGTTATGAATATGTCAAAATAATGTGTTTGTCACATATTAAGTCAAAATTTGAGCATGAGAAAGTATTGGGTGCCGTGTTTGTTCATTTAGACCAAAAACGTGTGAATGAACATTTCCAATGCTCTATTGGCGCAGTTGATGCGCAATAAATCCAAGTCCAACCAATGGACTGCAGAAGGTGAACCAGCTTTAAAAAAAGCAAAGTGGTTTTTTCGGCTGGGAAAGTGTTGGCAACGTTTTTTTTTTTTGAGATAGTTATGGAGTTAATAATAATAATAATTTATTTACCAGTTAATTATAATACATAGATATAAAGTGAAGTATATGTGGTACAATATACTTTGAGGAATCTGTTTAAAATCTGTTTTTCCATTAATCAGAACTCCGTGAACACATCGGTGTAGACAAAAAATCTTCTATGTACGAACACCTACAAGAAACAAACCATAAAATAAGTAGGGAAAACCTCAAAATCTTACATAAATGTAGTAAAGGAAAGAAAATGAATTTGTTGGAAGCCATGGAAATCAATAAATCAATTGAAAACTCAAAATATAAAACCCTTAACGAGCAAACGTATTTGTGTAAGTCTCCACTTTTGAATTCATAAAGATAACAACGCCATTAATCATAGTTTGAAGTTTATTTAGCTGGTATTGAATGAATAACGTATATTACTTGTTTTTACAATTTACAATAATTAATGTATATGTGTTTATGTTTATGTAGGACCCTGCTATAGGCTTATGCCTCTTCAGGGTGTAGCTGGTATTAATGATTGTAGGTATCTATCTTATTACCTACTCTCGGATATATATACTGCAATATTTCTATTTAGGTCAGTAATGTCAGAACACTTGAGAATGATGTAAAAACCGAAACCTTTGTCGTATTAATATCACTACATTGAGTAAGTGGAAATTAGACAAAATATTTTATTCCTATATCTAATTGAAGATGAATTTCCACAAAATAGATAAGTCATCAATAACACAAATTAATGTCCACAGACGTGTGGACGTTGAAATTCAACAGTTTTTCGGAATTTCAACCAGTTTCAGTCAATTGAGTAGGTCAGTTTACAATTTTTGACAATACTTATGAAAATTGAAAGTGAAGAATAGATAATTATCAACCGTGTATACAAAAATTCAAACTACAGTCTTCGGACATGTTTTGAGTATTACATGTTAGAGGACATGTTAGAGTATTAGTACATGGGATGTTTCTTCCCCGCTTTGGGTTTCGTTCTCGAAAAGGAGCTGTTACTAGCTGAAAATATTTCACAGACGAAGATTTCATACATGCGGTCGAGCCGCGTTAAAATTAATCGAGTCTCAGGCACTTTTGCTGTTTGGGATCGATCCTGCACTGATGAGAAGTAATACCTCGAAACCGGTCTGTAAGTGATCTACTCGAATGATTTCCGCACGGTCCTACTGCTGGATGAACGAGAAACCTACTACTGTGTATGTAGTTGGGAGAGATGCATACGTTATGGGCTGAACAGTTTCAGGAGTAACACATAGATGGCGCTAGTCTTATTGCATTCAAAAGGAAACTGTTGAAATTTCATGATATTCTACTCATACTCCGCTCCATCAGAAACAACAATTGAACGGTGGTTTGCTGACTTCAAAGGTGGTTGTAGAGACAACAATGATGCAGAACGCAGGGCTAGTACTAGAGTGCCACCAAGATTTAGCCGAAGCCTCGGTAGCTAATAACATTATCCTGAGGTCGGTTAAAGGGCACGACAGGAGTAAAGGTAATCGCATTGCCGAATCTTTAGCCAAGGAAACGGCTGGACTAAGAATTTTAGGACCGAGTGACACCTACGGCCTGATAACTTCGACAGTTGTGGAACTAGCCAAATATCACATCCATTCTCAATCCCTAAAGAGATGGGATGAAATCAAAAGATGCAATCTTGCCAGGATCACCCTGGGCGACCCTGGAAAGCTGGCGCCGAAGAAATATCTGGCGATTACCAGGAAAAACCTACGCTTAACAGTAGGATTTCTGACTGACCACTGTCAACTAAGGAAACACCTCCACAATATTCATACCTGGCCGATACTTGATGAAAATCCATAACTAACGTATTTTAAAAACACTTCATTGTGTGATTTTCACTAGATAGTTTTACAAAAACGCAACACGTGTTCCGCCATACAATGGCTTCCTCGGGCGTGTCATTAAGACACGCCCGAGGATGCGTTGCGTTTTTGTACAACTATCTAGTGAAAATCACACAATAAAGTGTTTTTAGAATATGTGAATTTCATTAGTTCGGACTTCCACTGTCTAATATATAAAATGATTTGAAATCCCTGAAACAACTAAAAAAGAAGAATCAAAAATAAATCGCTGTAAATAATAATTATATTAAGGAAAAATACCTGAAATGAAATAAAAGTGAAAATGAACAATTAAACCAAAATAAAGAAATACAAAGTGAAAATAATGTGAGGTGATGACTGTTATCACTTCGAATTGCTTTCCAATCCACCGTATTCACTAGGTTTGGCCTCCAGCGACTATTTTCTCTTCGTAGACCTCAAAAATACAATTTTGAAAAGTTAGGCCGGGGAATTTTCAGCCCACGTGTTATTTTGATACTTTATTTTCTTCATTTGTCATGCATTGATATTTTTCCTGGTCCCATTTGTCTATAACTTGTGCGTTGACAACAGCCGCTCTTTTGTCGAAAGTACATAACGATTGAAAATTTAATACAGTTTCGTGTAATATTTTTTGTATTATGGACGTTTTCTGAAATGTGCTTTATAGAAAAGAACCGGATTTGGAACTGGAGGGTCTTCTGAAACGGCACTACA
The DNA here is from genome assembly GCA_015342085.1 of Leptinotarsa defecta. NCBI lineage: Eukaryota > Metazoa > Arthropoda > Insecta > Coleoptera > Chrysomelidae > Leptinotarsa > Leptinotarsa defecta. Next base: position 8,141 of record WOGO01000555.1, on the reverse strand, counting down.
CAACTGTGGAGTTTTTTCAGGGAACCATGATGAACGCTGTTGACCTTGAAAGAGTCAAGGTCAGGGTTTTGGATACATTACGCCGTTGTCGAATTATTATCGCTTCTTTCTCAGCACTTCATTTTTATATTTTGCAAGATTTCCAGAATATTCTAACTGGGGTGCATTCGATTTGGACCCTGTGCAATAAGGATTCTGTCACATTCACGTCTTCGACGGGTGTTACACGCTCAATTTGGCATCAGTTCAGTCTATAACTTTGACCACGAATGAACTGGTGACAAACTGACTGACAAAAAAATAAATCTTGCAAAATATACAGATTAGTGATCTTAGTAATGGGCCTTTCGACTGCATGGTACTGTATTCCTATTGAGAAAGCAAATCTTTCAGTTTTGAATAACTAGCCTTTATGAAATAATGCTTGTATCGTTATTTTGTGGTAAATGTATGGATCTGCAGGAAGCCACCGGACCTAGAGCTCGAGGGTCTCTTCAAAAGACACTTTACAACTGTAGAATTCTTCCAAGGTACCATTATGAACCCTATTGATCTGCAAAGGGTCAAGGTAAGTTAACCATGTGCATAGAATTCCCTCGTTATTTACATCAAGACATTACTTGGGCTTGAAATAAAATTCCTTGACTTTTTCTATATCTAAAACGCTATTAATGATGTCTTGGGATCTCAATAAAATTGCACTTGTGTTTTTCATACAGGGTGTATCTTTAATGTTGTTTATCTTTCCATGTGGTGATTATTTGACATATTTGATGAAAAAAAGTTCATATGAACGTGCATATATATTGACTGTATCCATACCACAAGCACTGTTACTGAGAGATTTTCCTAGACGATTTGGTTCTTGTCAGTGGTTCCTTCAAAGAATTGTACGAAATCCCAATTGAACTTGAGAAGTTTAATTCACAGATGAGGCAGGTTTTTCAATGATGCCATCATAAACTTTCATAACAATCATTCTTGGGTCTATGGGAATCCCCAAGTTACTGTATGACTTTCCAGTTTTCTGAAGAACATTCCCTGCAAGTGGCAGTCGATGGATATATCTCAAATACTTCCCATATTGTCTCCAAGCCTCTTTTTATTGTATATCAACGACTTATTGAAAAAAAAAACAATAATCCAATATATTGCTTTGCTGACAACATCACCCTTGCCTCGACATTCCATTTGTATTCCAGGCCATCGGCTGTGGATGCACGTCTTCACCGGCAGCAGTAAGTTGCATATCTTAATGAGGATCTAGAAGTAATTTCGAATTGACGTGAAAATAACCAGGTTCAATTCAATGCTACAAAAACCCAAGCATTTCCTTCCATCAATGATGTGATGTATAAACAATTCTTATAAGAAACATTGCCAGAATTGTTGAAGGATGTACCTTTGCTAGTAAAGCGAAATATGTGGTTCATGCACCAACTCATTTCAGTAGTGTAACTGTTCGTGCTTTTGCTCATCAGTGGATAGGTCGTGGGGACCTCAACCATGGCCCCCTAGATCTCCAGATTTGAATCCTCTGGATTATTTCTTTTGAGGATATTCAAATCGCTTGTTTATGCGACACCAGTCGATGAAAATAAATTGAGAAATACATATATGCATAATTTTAATGTCGTACGCAACATCTCAGGAATTTTTGAACGTGTGACGCACTGGGATGAAGAGAAGACTTGATGCTTATATTATAGATCAAGGTTCTCAAGTTGAGCTATTTCTAATGATATCGAGTTTAGTGAAAGCAGTGGCGTACAATGATTTTTTACCATTGATATCAATCAAGTATGACAAGTAATACCGAGTTGAGATTAATGACATCATTTAAGATACACCCTGTATATTGAGTTGCTGAAAAATTTCAATAAATTCACGTTTAGACAAGCATCAAACTATTTTCTCGATTTTCCGAATTTCCGATACAAAAGAAATTATTATCTATGGAATCAAGGAAGCTATCTCAACAGAAATTGAAAAGTGTGGTTATGTTTTTTCAATATAATGAATATATTGTCCACACTCGTCGTGATATCTTGATGAATATAACATTGGAAGTATATGTTCGAATTTTATTTGATCTCGGTAAAAATGAATCATAAAAAAACAAATATTTCTTTTTATTTTCGAAAATCCCTGGTTCAGTATAAGGAAGGTACTCGGTAATACCATCACTGGGAATTGCAAAAAGTTGTTGCTGTTAAGGTTTGATCTATTTTCTGATAGTATCAACAAACTAAAAATTTAGAAGTGGGCAAACACGTCAAATAAACAAATTAAAGATACCATTATGAATCCGAGAATAATATTTATTCATATTAAAATAAACAAGAAATCATACAACCCTTGTAAATAAAATATTGTTGGCTACACAAAACAGTTTGTCAAATATCTCAAGGATTACAACTGGCTTTCTATCAATGTCATTACCATTAGAAACATTTGTACAAGTTTCTTCAGAAAGATAATCCTTGTAGATAACTTTGGTTGTTCAGAAGCAACCAAACTAGTGATCACGTTCACACTGGTTTCGTAGTGTAACTCTTCGTCAGAGCAGGACAGACCCAACCAAGACAGCATAACCAACTAATTCCATCCAATTTCTACTGCTGATATGTAAACTCCCCAAACTTTAAAAACGCATCTGAAATAGTTATTTCTTCAAAGAGTCATCTACGTTCAATGTGTCGGTGTTAAACTGGTAGGTTCAGAAATGGTTTACTGATCCCATTTGATGGTTTCCTCAGTTGACCAGTTAACTAATTCTTGGTTCCTTTTTTTCTCCTACTGCTTGGATCTGATTCATCCTTTAGATTTTCCTTGGTGTTGCAGAGACAGAATTCACGATCGATCTATGTCTCAACTATTCTTCTCGTTATTGATAGTGGTTTGTTTCCCACTGCTATTAGTATAAGTAGTACTATACACATATAGCTTCTGTTTACTTGTTATCTCAATTCAAATATCAAATTGTTTTTGGATTTCCTCTTCACACAGTAAATACGTGTAACACCACATCAAATTTTTTGTATCTGTAGCTGAATATAATGGTTGTATTCTTTGTGTCGACTTTTTGAACCATTTCATGTATATTCAGGATGAAGTAATGATTCCTCTCACTGATAGTTCAACATTTTCTAAGGTCGTCTTGTTATCACCCAATGAGACTGTTCAATTTTTTTGCCATGTATATGGAGAACTCTGCATTTGGAGAGACAACTGCACATTTTAGAATAAAGTGATGATTCGTCACACTTCTAGTTCAATATTTTCCAAGGTACTCTTTTTCTGATAGTTTCTTTTTTATGGTCAACAGTTTTCATCCAATAGGACACCTTTCAAGACGTTTTCGTCTTGTAGGCCAACAAATTGCCTAGAGTTCTTAATCTCACATTTAGGAATCACAAAGATCTGGTTTTGCTTTTTCTTGGTCTGCAGGTGGTCTATAGTTGATTCATGGAAACCATAGACTACACACTACACTACATAGGCATGTGGTGTCACCATCACACTTCTATGTGATTGATAACTCAACAATTGGGGCTTCAGGTTCTACTGAAATAATTTTGAGTTATTCATAAGCAATAATCAAACATAAATAGGCATTCGTGATGAGTCCAAGGTGGAGTAAAGTTGTTGCTTGGGAATCCTAGGACTATAATCGTTCCTTGAATCACAATAATCATATTTTGAAAGAGTAAAAACTGTCTGAACAAAAGGAATTGGCACTGGTTTTGGGGCTAGCCACTGAATCTACTGGATGAGTTGTTTCCACCGGTGTATTTTTTATTTGAAAAGAAGTTGTCGTCCCCATACGAACGACAACTCTCAGAAGTTGAGAAACTTGTGCGAGCTAAGAACTAACGAGGTCTTACCTTTAAACGTGTGAGTCCTTCACAAAGGGGGCTATAATAGTACTCTTCGATAGTAGACACTAGACCCTAGTAGTAACTTATTTCACTGAATAACGAGTGTTAATTTCTGCTGACAATGAAATTCATTCGAAGTTAAACAGAAAAAACTTTTTTGAGATCAGTAACAGAAGGAATGTACAAAATTTCCTGTAGATGTGTAAAAAAAGTTTCAAAGGGGACTCGATAGGGTTAAATGTTATTCTTAAAAAAATGTACTGAAACTTTGGTCACATAATATATTTCTGAACGTTTTGTATATTTTTTGAATTCTTTCATTACTGATTCAGTTCTCGTTATTTGTTTCGATTCAATATTATTTTTCCATTCTGAATTGATGAGTACATGAAATGAAATAATCATACAAGTTATTTCAAATTATTATACAATCATTAGAGAATCAAGTTCCAATCGAAATGCATCACATTTGTTGAGTCATTAGCTTGAGTCATTAGGCCTGAACAAATGTTAATTTTAGAGTTTTTGGGACAATACAGTTTTTTCTGAAGTTAGATAGTGGTAGCAATTGTTTTCATTTAAAAAAGCTACTTCAGTACGTTGAAATTGGCAACAGGGCCTGTGTCTTTGATGGTACCACGCTGTAACTTGGTAAGATTATGGGCATGTTGAATAAAAAACTGAAATAAAACTGATCGATAACTGTATTCAAATGTGTTCCATATTCTGTGATTCGGAATTTCTTTAGGAAGTTTGGGAGTGACGTTAACAGAAGTTATGCAGGAAATTCAGTGGTTCGTGATTTTGACATATAAAGTAACAACTTTATTTATTGATATTTTTTCAAACGTTCTATTTGTTTTCATGAGTCTACTTTGAACTGTAATATATCAGTGAATACATATTCAGTTTAATCAAGGTTGCACGTGCTGTTCGCGTCTCCAATCAGGCGGATGTGAACATGTGAACAATACTTCAAAGAAGGTCTGTTCTGAGCTTTATAAAGCATTAAAAATTGCTGAGGTGTGTATAGTTTTTTGGTTCGGAAGTGGTCCAAGCTATTGAGAAGCAGCCTCTGCAATTCCAGGGAAGTAAAGAATCACCTGATGATGAACTCTGCCTATGTCATTCACTGTTTCAGGATAACAATTCATTATTCAATAATAATGGAGTGTAGCTGCTGTGATAGAAAAATGCCGTATCATTAGGAAGTGGATTCTCCAAAGGGTAACTGGGAAAAACCAAGAATCCAATATACAGGGTGTCCCATATAAAACTCCGCGGGCAAATATCTGAAAAATAAAAAAGAATATCCACATTTCGTGAAAGCAGATAATTTTGGTTACTAGACTTGGAACCAGTACTAGGCTTCATCCGTTACGGCGTCGCGACACCGACGCCATTTTTTTTAAATGGTAACCCAGTATTTTCAATTGATTTTCGAATTCTGCATTCAATTCCGAATTCAGCCATATAAAACACTTGTAGTTTTCCTTGAATACTGATGAAAAAAGGCAATTTTATTGCGTATTATAAAGAGGGCCATGAATAAGACAAAATGAATGCAATAATACGAGTTAATTAAAATGAATCCGTCAGTTATGATTTCATTGTCTGTTCAACTACATCTAGTTGCGTATTTCTGTACAAATTAGAATAAATGTTTCAAATTACCCAAAAAATATGTTACTTTGACCATAACTCGACTAACGTAATGATAACGAAATTAATTAGTAATAACGAGAATCATTTTAGTAAGTGTTCGAACTGCTTCCCTTCACGTAAAATACACATATTGCATCTTTTGAGTAATTCCCGATTCGTAACAGCTAAAAGCGTCTCTCGCGTTATGGAAGTACAAACATTTGTGATACTATTTTTCAAATTCTCTACATTTTGTGGACGTCGCATATAAACTAAGTCTTTGATATATCCCCACAAATAGAAATCTAGTGGAGTAATACCTGGACTTCGAGCTGGCCATGGCACAGTATACTATATACAGTAATCCCACTTCGGGTGATTTTTGGTTAGAATTTTCTACACGCAAACTCAGGAGTTGCAGTATCAGGTCTGCACAAACGATGAGTTCAAGACAGGCACGCAACCCTTCCATAGTTGTCGAATTTCTTCGGTTTCACCCAACCTACTGAAAAATGTGTTTCTTGAACACTACACAATTACTTTTTTACTTCTTCAAGTCCTAAATAGTACTGAATAATTCAAAAAGAATAGGCTCTACAGATTCTTGAATCTTGAGTGATGAATTCGATTAGGAATATTTTTAATAATTATCCCTTAATATAATCGAATCGGCAAACTCGTCCGCCATCTTGAATTCTCAAATCAATGAATTAATATGCTTTATTTGGTCCCAAAAGTCACTACAAAGAAATTTCGTTCATGAAAAACAAAACTCATTCTTCATCTTATCTTTTTTCTTGTTGAAGTGAAAATATATTTTGTCACATCCGAATATGAACATCTGCAGATCCCATGAATGTTTAAAATCTACTTGAAACATAGTTCATCATTGTCCAAATGATCTGGGTTACTTGAATATTACATAAATGCAAAATTATTATTTGTACAATTTTCTCAGGTTCCCAACATGGTTTTCATCGACTGTATTTTTTTGAGCAGTTAATATGAATAGTTGTTATGTTGAGCAGTGTTTAAACGCTTTGGTTGCGATTGTAGCAGGGAGAAATGTCATTAGTGTCAAATACGTCAGCATTGTAAAAACTGAAACTCCTGGACACCAACATCAAAGGGACCGACGCTAAGTGGGACTACTGTAATAAGTATACTGTGACTCAGCATTGTGTTACATTTATCTAGTAAATGATGACATCATCGAAACAAAAAATCAAGTCACTGGGAAATGTGTCAACAAAGGAAACAATATCCTTGAAAATAATATTATGTTTATTGGTGCATTAGAACCACTGAGAACGCGAAGTCCTCGTCCGACCGACACTAAGAATTTTCCCATGGCATATCGAAAAAATCGAGAAGAAGAATCCATTAAATAAACATCCAAGTGATGAGCCGAACGGACGACCTTCTAATTATAACTTCATGCGAGTAAAACGCTTATCTCGCTATAAGTTAATGTCAATAATTTTTACATGTTCATTCGATAATTATAATTACCTCACATTAACACTGTAATTAGGTTTTATCCACAAAGGTAGGGTATTGTGTGAAATTCGGTTTGGTTTGTTGAATCTATTTCTCAATGACTTCATTCATAATTTTTCTACACTGATAGATAAAATTTCTTTGTGTCTACTATTTGACTCATACATTTTTCCAGATATTAAAAATGTATGGCTTTCCATGACTTATGTTATAGTGATGTACTCTACAGAGTAAAGGTGGCCAGGTTTGTCAAGTAAAACTCCTTTACGACCTCTTGTCTTGGGGAGTAAGCTGGTGAATGCGCGACGACAACGTTACGAAAAGTGTGATCGGGTGAGGCGAACCTAAGTTGGAAGGGGGGTAGTTAATATTGAATATTCAAAGAGAGGGGGTCAGGTTTTGTTTATTACTATGAGGGCAAGAGAGAGAGAGAGAGAGATGGGAGCACATATTTAAGGTAGAAGGATTAGGAGAAAACTGTTATACGTTGGCACTGATTTTCAATGTTAATTCCGCAATTCCGCGTTCAAAGATGAATAACCTTTGTTAAACTTTCTACAAGACAAATTAGAACTGAAAATTAATAATAACCGAAATTTGCCTAACACAGGACATGGAACAACAATCGACGCAGTTTTCTCCAGATATCTTTCTAATTTTCATTTGGAAACATATGTATACTATTTGTTATGCGAATAGAAATAGTTTTAATATGTGGTGAGAATAAACCATACCGGCAAGTAGCTAACATTTTTAATGAAGGGCATCCAGGAAAAAATGTTCAACTATTACTGTGTCAAGGATGATGTTAAAATTCAGAGAAACAGGATCCGTAGCAAATCAATTTAAGAAAAAGCACACTCCAAGTAAATATGATGAGGAGGCCCAACTTATCCAAGTAAATATGATGAGGAGGCCCAACTTAACATTTGTTTAAAAGTTATTGAACACGGGCAAACGAGAATAACCGATATTATAAAAAATACTGATTACAAGAAAGTGTTAGAAAAATTTTATTGAGGAATAAATTTTGGCCTTACAAGCCAAAATGTATTAACACATTAAAAGAACGAGATTTTGATGTCCGTTGGGGGTTTTCATTCTGGTTTCAAGGAG
>WOGO01000554.1:0-22695 GCA_015342085.1 Leptinotarsa defecta | reverse complement strand
TTATCATTACCTGTGATTCCTGAATGCCCTGGCACCCAGTACAAAGTTAATTTGTTCCTGTTTGCAAGTTCATTCAGTTCTTCATGGCATTCCCAGACCAGTTTAATGTCACCTTCGAGACTCGCCCCTTACGATTATCTGAAAGATCTAATTATTCATAGACATTCCAAATATAATACAAACTGATATCACAAATATCCGTGGAGGGTTCCTTTGATGGACACTTTTTGTGGATAGTTTTCAGAAAGCCATTTTTTTCTGACATAATCTGGCAAGAAATCACTTTCTATTCCACCTCTGAAACAGGCATATATTTAAGCACTTTCATCAACGTCCAACTCTTGTAAACTTTGACATCACATTCCTTTTTATCAATAGTCCCCTCTCACACACAGTAATCGTTCTGAAGGTAATCACAATCTCATCAGTAACTACGTCCAGCAAAATCTCTTTTTTTCAAAGGCAACTTTACTTGCGTTAATGCTTCAAATCATTCATGATTACTTAGTCATGTGACCTAAAGGATTCGAAAGTCTCCATACATTCCTCATCCACATTAATTCCCTCCACTTCAAAGAAATTACCTCAATGGAAACGGAAAATAACAACACTCTTTCATTCTTGACATAAAATTCAACAATTCCTTCACACATTGCCTCACAATATTGAAAGGCATCTTGGTGTCTTCATCATCTAGCCCAACTGAAGTCCGTTTTGAACTCTCTTACAGATTTCTGAAACCCATCGACAACCACAACAAAACCAAGCAGCTAGATGAACGATCATACCTACTCCCCAATTCAAAGATCTATTCAGGTTCAACATAATCGTAATCCATATTCAAAAATCTAAAGACTGACTTAGACGATTTTTTCGTCGATGTCCATAATGTTAACGATAAAATAGGCAGAATTCCTCAATACTCACTTAGATACTGGGTATATACCAATTACCATGTTGTAACTAATGCTAAACTTACTTCGGACAAACAAGCAGATGAGTGTCTAACAGGAAATATGAACATGCTTTACCAGCCGAAAATATAATGCAGCCTCAGATCTCTTGAAACATCATCAAAAACCGAGCAACATACGATAAACATGGCTCAGGCAGAATGTTTCACACCAGGCTAAACCAAGCAGTCGTAATTGAAAAACTCGTAATCAGCATGCAGAAGCGGTTGTTAATACATGTTTTTTGCACTTGTCTATTTATTTAGCAACCGAAAGAAAAAATCTTAATACAGCGACGCTGAAATCGACACCGTGTAACTCGATTCTGAGGGGGCGAAACAACAAGGAAAAGTAAACATCAATAATGACGCCCTAAGAAAATATCATCAAAGAACGTATAAAAATAAAAGACCCACTTTAACGACGGTTCGGAAAAACATAATATCGAGCTAATATTTGCACAGAACACCAAAAAAGCAAAGATTATTGAAGTTCATCCCCAACTTAAAATAATGGTTTTAAATATGATTCGCAACAATGGAACTGGATAATTGGTACTTGTCTAATTTACCACTCGGTGCGTTATTGTTAATTTTTTCGAGAAGATTTGTTTCTTTTTGTTCCTTCATGTGTATTAAAAAACTAATTAATAAAAATTCAATTGTGATTATTTATTCTTGGATTTTGGTATTGGTACCAATGTTTATATATTTTAATCAGCTTAAACTAAATGAAAAAGTAAGAGTTGACGATTTAATGTTATATTGCGCCATTGGACGCTTGAGTGAAATATAACTTGAAAGTCTCTACGATATGTTGGGGTTTCGTGTTGTTACATTTTACTTTTTTCAAAACGAATTTTGGTAGATAATTGTTATAAAAATAAATAATTTCTGTATACATTTTTTTGTTATTTTTCATTTTCTTGATATTTTTTTAAATCATCTTCATCCTTTTTATTTTAATTGTTTGCATACTATTGATATTTCCCTCATTGATCCGTTTTCATTTCAAGTCACAATAATTTATTTTCTTATCAAATTAGTGTTTTACGATAATATTTCTGGTTTTTTCAACAGTTTTGATATACCATTCATCCTTTTATTTTTTCTCCATATAGTTCCAATCTATTGACACATTTCAGAAAGCGGGAGTCCAAACCTCTAACAATCATGAAACATTGTCTACCACACTGAATAAATTATCGAGATAATCGACTCCAGTTCATTTCGAAAAAAATTGTTTCTAAAATCATCACTCCTTTTCTTTTTCTCATCTCACTGTGCAAAAATCCAGTTTGCAAACGTTTCAATTCCACCAATCCATCGACATAAAACTTACCGATTATCCAAAAAAAAAAGTCGACACTTGTTACTTGGTATATCCCACCGCTGACACCAAACACTTTCAGTGCGCATCTACCCTGTTCCATCCTCCTTCCTCCGTCCCTACGTTCATCCCCACATCACCGCAATATTATGAATAATAGAACATTCATTCAACGACTTCCATAAAAACGTTCTTGGGTAATAAATACGTTCCTTCCTGTTGCAGAGGGAATCAGCTCAGAGGGATGCTGACCGAGAACGTCGCCTGCGAGCCGACAGCGAGACCCGGGCCAAGCAGGCGCTCCAGGAGGCGGCCCGCTGCCGGTCCAGGCTCAAGTTGCTCACCAGCGAATTCGCAAGGTAGGTTGATATTTTTAACCTGACGAAGAGTCACGAAAATCTTGGTAAAACGTTATACTGATCGAGAATGCAGGAAAAGTTATTCTTTTAAAAGTTTTTAGCGCTATATTACTTCTACTAGTCAATAAAATGACACTAAAAGGAACGCAGTTCACTGACAATTCAAATATGATAATTCAAACGATGATAGAGACCTCTAAGATCACCAACGTAAACCACTCGTGTTGTAGTCGAACATTTTTGAAGAATGCCTTGGGCTTCTGATGAAATCAAGAAAGTCAACAGCTTCATGACCTTTAGACGAGTCTGTAAGTCTTCCTAATGAGGAGACTTGTTTTAGCTGGTCATTTTCAACTTGGATATTGCTCGCTGAGAGCTGAGTATCGCTTGGCTTTCCGATAAAAATTATATTGGTTCATGTATGAGGTTGTCTCTCCGCACATAAATCGATTGCGAATATTTCAAGTTGATAATATCGATGGCAATTTACAAAATAATACAGACAAATCAAAATAAATTCACGACTCAAAATTAATTACATTGTTCCAAACTAAAGAAATCATTGGCGACTTCGCCAAATTCGATACTATTTTCGCGCTCAAAAATATAAAAAGTGAAATAAATGAGTCGGTTGTTGGATAATTTGAATAGTACGTTTCGAATAATTTTAAACAATCTCCTTCATAACAAATGCATTTGGAGTTTTTTAAACAGAGTTGTGTTTTTCAGATTGATAATTTAATGAAGAAATCAATCAATTTCCAACTGAACAATGAAGGTGAAAAAACAACAAAACTTTGGGAGTGAATCCCCCTTTGAAATATTATTTGTGTATCTACGAAATATTAACCTAATACATTTAACACTGGTTAAATGTGCAACGTTTCAGTTGCAATGTTACAATAACAAGCAACAACGACTATATAACTCTTCGTAGAGTCTATTTTTGACATATCCATTCGCATTTACCATCGATCCGAAAAAGAGGAAACTGTGCCAATTTCGTACTATAGCAAATTATACTTTTCCTTCGTGACCTTAAGACATAATCGTGTCAAAATGTTATAATCCTTCACGAAATCGTGTGAAACTATCCATAAGAATTGGGTAGCAGCTACAGTTTATATCGAGGAAATGTGATAATATCAAAATAAAGGAAAAGGAATGTAATATATTCCTGAAAAAACATTCCGTTACTTACTATCAACGAAAATTTGTTTTCGATCTAGGTTCCACTGTATTGTCGTTTTTTAAAATTCTAGTTCATCGTTATGATTAGTTTTCCATATATGGTTCACAAGGGCCCTCTCCATTGAATGTTATTTTACATATTCAAGTTTGAAAATAATCTCAAAAAGCGAGTAGTTTATGTCCATGACAGTACTGTCATTCTTGAATTTTCTATCATTTCATTTCATCATTTAAAATATTCCATTTTTTAAAGTAATTCAGTAAAATAATACCTATGTCAATTAATCTAAGAATAACAAAATTGAAATTGAATGTATAGCATTACGGAGATTCAACGTTGAGTGGTTCTTCTGAAATGAGCCACTAAAAAAACTTGTTAAATTTTTGGAATTGAACTATGGACAAAGGCAGTTGGTTTGCCAGAAGTTGTTTCATACTTTAGTTCCATACTGTAGCATAGAAACATTTGTAACATGATATAACGAATAACTTACTTTTTATTTGTAATGAATTTTTAATGTATGATTTCACCACAGACGCGGATTTCCATGCACCATGCCTTTTAATGATGGAGTTGTTTGCATCAGAATCGGCCAACTCCGTGGTAGACGATAACCCCCTCGGAAGCAACCATCAGAATAATGCTCTGGATAAAATCAATCGATGTTAGTTATGTTTTTATGATTTGTTTTTTCATGGAAAGTATGTTTAAACGAAATTAGCCATAGAAAGAACAAAACATGAAATGAAAATTGTTTACAATCAAATAACTGTATAAAAATGTCTACCCACGTTAACTTTAAACGCCGATTTCAGATGAAAGCCACGTATTTTTGGGTTATTCAATTAGTTCAGAGTTTCACAAGTTTTTTAAATAACCTGGAAACTATAAAAGATTTTTAAACGACCATCTAACCGAACATTTTGACATTAGTGATTCTGATAGGTCTTAAAGTCTCATATTTGAAAAATATTTTTGGTCATCTGTTCGTTCGTTAACCAGCTGTCGTACCCCTACGGACGACAACTCTCAGAAGTCGAAACTTGTGCGGGCTAAGGATTAACGAAGTCTTACCTTTTAACACAGTATATTATATCTCATTTAAACAGGTTTTCTTAAATTGTATACGTACTTGCTCTTGAAAAATATTTTACTTCTACTATGCATAATCTAAACCATTTCGTAAAAATGCGTTATGGACTTCTTTAAATTTAATTCGAGAAGGAAATCGTTTACAAAAGTGGATATTGCAATGTTGTGATCAATCGAAGAGTTTCAAATCTACTGACGTCATTTGTGAACAATATATGCATATTTCCTTCAAATGATTCCGAGTTTTCTGTGTCGTGCATGATAAATCATTCTAGTGGAAAAATAAATATTCCATCAAAGTCAGTCGCAGATAAACACACAAAAAATTAAACGAATGTTCTCTCAAATCCGAACAGAATAATTCCGATCCGTAGGCAAACCTCCGGAAAATAGAATGCCGAGTTAATAATTCATAGGCAGCCAGAAGACGTTTAGCAAATAACAGTTCAATCATCGCTTCTCCCTATCGGAAAGCAAAACTCGCGTAAATGCCATCGGAAACGAAGCAATTCTCCGAATCGGCATCTCGCAATAAACGGCCATGAAAAAGCGAGACGGAGACATTATATAGACCAGTCGTAATTTCGAATTTTCCCGCCTCAAGTGCGCTACGAGAGAAAATTTCAATTTCCGCGTAAAAGATAAGGGAAAAATATCTTCCATTGAGCGGAATACTATTGAAATATTACATTTGTACTGGTTCTGCGCACAATAGAATGCGCGATATAATCAATCGCTGACAGTTGACAGTACGACATTACTTGTTGAACCAGAACTGAAACCGATCGATAGTTTCGCCATCTATGGAGTAAAGTTAAGCATACAAAAACAGATAGATTATATTAGTGAGGTTAGGAGGGAAATTTGAATTGCGCTTCAACGCTGGATTTAGGTATAAATGTTGCCATGCCCTTTTGAGCAAACTTTCGGCGTTTAAGAACTTGCTCATGATTCTCATGGCCGGATTGTTTTCTTCAAGATAGGGTTGACATTGAAGTAAATCCATTAAGCACAGAGATTTGAAATTATACAGAGATCGGACTTGACTTTTCTGAGCATTTCATTACCAATTGAATTCGAAGTCAGCTATTAAAGTTGAGTATTTTTGTCGTAATTGAAGTAAATGAAATTGAGTGTGAAATTTTCTGAAAGTAGGTCATGATATCAAATCTGTGGTGATTAAACTTGGTGAGAAATTTGAAATAGTATTTATAAGAAGTTTTGCTCTGGGTTTTAGCATGTTTCTATTGGTTTAAAATAATCCGCCTTTACTAGCTGTCAATATATAAGATATCTTCAATAATTTTTGTCAGATAATTATAGTTTGAATTATTTTTGTTGTTTATTGTAACTTAACGTGCCACAAATTGTTGAAATTGTTCATTAATTGTTGAATGTTGTAATGTCCACGGTTATTGTAGTGTACACTGTTTCATACCCTTATTTCTTATAAATGGCGTCTACATACATAGTTTTTGGCTGAAATATTTCTTGTTGAAGGGTTAAAAGGGTAATGTCCTGAAAAAGTAACACACAGTTAGTAAGACACTAGCGATATAATCAATACATTTTTGACAGACTATTTGTTACTCGATCTTCAACAATTCATTACTACTATGGCTAACAATCTATCTATGTTTAAAGGAAAATGATTAAATCGTAAAAAGTCCAATCTGTTCAAAAATGAAATCTTTAAATTATTGACTGAAATCTTCGAAATGGAAATCACTTACAGAAAAACTGCACATCCCACCTGTGATTCATACAGTTTTCTTCAGATTCAATTGTTGTCTGATTTTTATTCCTCTCTAGAGTAGAACAGATCTTTAGTATTTTCCTTTTCAATTTGAGGAATGAAAATGAGAAAAATCAGTCTTACCTACCATTAATTTAACCAATTTTTCTCTACTGAATTTAAGAGCAGTCGATGTGTTGAAGCTTTACGAATTTCGACTGTACTATAACAAATTTCAGCGTAAAGAAAGTCGACAGTATATCACTAATGCAGTTATCTTATCCAGCCACCGAACAGGAGTTGTGTCAATTTATACAACCCCAAGTCTCACTTCTCCTTTTATACTGTCGAAGAGAGAGAGTGAGAGAGAGCGCTAAAGGAGCCGGCTTGTCTTTTTGCATTTACATAGATTGCTTGTTATCGCGACAAACAACATGCCGAACGAACAAGATCATCCGTCTTCGTCAAAACGGGAAACGCCAGAGTTAACAAGTAAAAAGTGACAAGTAAGTCAATGAATAACAAATCAAATTCAGTAGGGAAGTGACGAGAAACAATTTGGGAAAACAATCACTTTTGGTTCGGTTCTAATTTTTATAATCCGCCTATACTCTCATGTTCGTCCTTCTGGGTAGGATATGTTGATAACACCCAAAGCCACCTAAGAGGAACATTATCACTGTGTGCAGCCCCGTGATGTAAAGTAGCAGGGTCAGTTCACCTTTAACTCGGGATAATTTCATCTTTGGACCTCTTAATGTTGTTTTTTCACTTGAGAGTTGGCTAGCTTATCCATTTCTTTCAAGTCTCCGGTTTACTGAGTTTTTTCCCACCTTTTTCATGATACCTGTTCTGTACCAGTTCATACAGGCTCCTTGCTGAACTTACGATATATTCTTCTGGATATAATTTGGGTTTGTCATTTGTCTCCTGTGATTCAGCGCCTCTCACATTCTTTGCTGTTGAGGTCTTTTTTCTTAATGTCTTCTGAAGGACAATGACCAATGAGTGGCTCTGTATATGGCCTGAACTAATCCCTGCTTTCTTAGCGCATTTTTCAGTTTTCTTCTCGAGCGGACCCTCTGTAAGGTTTTCCCGTGTATGTCCACGAAAATATTTTCCCAGTACCCTTTATGTTTCATATAGACACACTCCCATGGTTCAGGACATATATATGGAGTTGATGGTCATTGTTTTGGCACACTCATCAACTGTTCCGTTACCAGTGATGCTTGTGTGATCTGACACCTAGAATGGAGTCAATCATTCCTGTTCGAAATTTTCCACAGTTTTTCACGGCACTTTTGAGTTCAACAGTGCCTCACTCCAACCTGGAAGACTAAAGTCTATGACCTAGAGGGTGACTAAGTGAAGATTTTTCCCCGCGCAGTAAATTTCAGTTTCCGTGTCAGTTCAGTCAAAGAAGAAGATTCAAGAATGTCTTCAATACAGTTGTCGTAGCGGTTTTCATTGCTCCCGTTATTCCCAAACAAGAAAGTCTTACCACCCTGTTCAGTCTGTTGATAGCGGTCGTTTGTGTCATTTCTGACTACCAGACCAAAAACGCATATGTCATCCTGAGTTTAACCACCGTTTGGTGTGGGACCAATACATCATTAGTAGTTTCAGCCTCCATATCTTCCCGTAAGTGTGTCTGGCTAGCATCAGAACTACCTCCGGATTTCTTTCGAAGCTTTATAGATGTTGGTTCCAAATATTTGACCTCATCAATAGATGTATTTCTTTATGTTTGTCCAGACATGCTCCGCTATTTCCGATTTGTTTTTAATGTTGTTCTCACACCTCAATCTTTTTATATCCTCTTCGACAGTTTGTATCGGTAAGGAGGATTGCCCTTCTAGCTTCTAGGAGTAACCAATCTGTTGAAAATCTCTTTTAATGTCCTCCAGTATCTTGAGGCGAATTTCTTTTGTCTCATAAAGAGCATTAATCCTCTCTTAGTGTATTGGTGGTGGTTGGATTTTAATTTCACTGTGCTATGTATCTTGTTTTCTAGAACTAGATGTGGTCGATCCTCTCACCACCGTCACGTCTATAAATGACAATTCATTCTTAGGATTCCTCATCTATTGTAAATGTTATGGAAGAGCGAAAGTATTCAAGATGAATGAAGGGGTCGTCAAAATATCTCGACCAGATTCCCGGATTCTTTTGGGCATCTTTAACAGTCAACGTTTCAGACAATTCACCATCAATTCACCTCAGATGAAACTGAATTCGTTTATAACATGTGGAAAACAAAATAATTTCAAATATACAACTATTATACGACTTGGTTTCGAAGAAAATAGGGTCAAATCAGTTTTCTATTTTGTACTATATTCACGGAAATGCTGAAACACACGACAATATCGAAATAAAGTTAGCCATAAATCAGCAAGAAATTACCGAACTTCCACGCAAGTGTCTAGATTACCATCTGAAAATGAGTTCCTCTACACTCTACGACATAAAACGCAATGTTGTCAGATTTACTTTAGTAAACTAGGCCTGCACTTGGCATTTCTGTTTTTAATTTCGATCAACGGTCCTCATTGATTGATTCGGAAATATTGGTTTCAATTTTTCAAAACGACGATTAAGTGAAAATGATTGAATCATATTGTAACGAACCTGAAACCGCCCCTGACCCATACACCAGCCGATTCATTGAATAAATACATGACTCACCGCGAGGGAATGCAGTCTGAAACCGCCGGGAAAATTCCAGGCGAGTACCGAACAGACTATAGCTACTCTTCCAGAGAGGGCAGTTGAATTTAGAAAGTGAATCGAGCGGGTAAACAAAGAATTCAAATAGTGAAAATAAATGAAGTGCCAAGTGTTGTAAATAAATTAGTTTGTGATAGTGAAATATCGTTATGAATGAATTTGTTTAAGACAGTAAATTCTTTAATTTTTAACAATATCTAATGAAGGTATTTTTATATTTTTGCAAGAAAAACCCGCGATTCCTAGTTATTAATATATTTTTCTCCTCTAAATTCTACATAACTTTATTGATAAAGTTTTTACTAAATAAAATCTTTCAACGTCTCCGATATTGTAACCGTTTACCTAGTCGATTTTAATTGTCAGACATAATATGTGTTTATATGATCATTCAACTACATCACGATATTGTAACAGAGCTAATTTTAGCAAAGGCAATGTTACATGTATTATATCTTCCAATGGTATACGTTGAAAAAATTGAAGACCATGCCGCCAAATTACACATTTTCAATTACAATTTCAATTACAATTACATTGCGGTTGATTTACACGTGATTTTCAGGCATGAAATTCAGTATCAGTATTACTATCATAAAAACCCATCAACATAAGTTTGAACTGAAATAGCAGCACCTCACTTTGTAGGCACATTTTTCCAACCACGAAACGTTTGGCAGAAAAGAAACAACGACAATTCTGTCAGTTCCTCATTATGATCTCGGTTACATGATTACAAAGTTTATGTTCATGCCATAAACAATATTGCGAGACGGTCATAAACAAGATTGTACTCGGATTTCGTATCGGTCACAGATCACAAGATGGGAAATTCACCTGCCCCACGACTGCTCCTGATATCTGAAGGTGACTGGTAAAATGAATCTCGTTAGTTGAAATAAAAGCCTTCTGTGAGTCAGAAACCTTTTTTTTGCCAAGACACACAAGCTTTTTGTTTGGAGTTGCGTTGTCCATAAAAGGTGAGGCGTTGTTAGTTGCATTTTTGTTTACATTTGTTATTATTTGGTGGGGCAAGTTGTCTTGTACCATTACAATAGGTTGCCTTTTATATTTCGGGATTAGAGAACAAAAACAAATATTAATCATCGAAAATCACTTTACACTGTTTTTCAAGATATTCCCCATGAAGCTTTATACACTTCTGCATTCGTTTGAACAAATTGTCGAAGCACTTTTGCCACTCTGATTGGGGTATTTCCAAAACATGCATTTTAAATGCAGCAACCGCTTCTTCAGGTGTCGAGGAACGTTGACCTCTCAGTTTGTTTTTTACGTGCGGGAATAAAAAGAAGCCATTCGGTGCCAAGTCAGGACTATACGGTGAATGTCTCATCAAATCGATGTTTTGAGTGCTCAAAAATGCAGTTGTTTGAGCCGATGTGTGAGAGCTCGCATTGTCGTGGTGAAGAGTGATTCGTCTTCGGCGGTTGGTTTACCTGATTTCTTGGAAGACAACTGGCAAACAAATGGTTGTGTACCACTGTATTGACTGTTCTGCGTTTTTCTAGTGGTACGGTTGCGACATGTCCAGTTTTTTCGAAAAAACAGGCGACCATTTGCTGAGAAGTGCTTCGTGCACGAACAAATTTTGTTGGATTTTGCTCATTTTGACAGTCGACTGCTGTTTACCTTCAGGCTCATACGCGTAAATCTACGATTCATCACCCGTCACGATGTCATAGACGTGTTTCGAAGCACCGCGATCGTATTTTTTGAGCATTTCCTTCGAACAATCGACACGAGCCTTTCTTTTGAGCGATTGACAAATTGTGAGGAATCCACAAATGTTTTTGACAGTCAAATGTTTATGCAATATTGAATGTATGCTGGTCCCACTAATGCCTAAGGTTGACTCAATCTCATGATAGGTCACATGATGATCTAGCAATATCAGTTCGCGCACAGCATCAATGGTTTTTGGAACAACAACTGATTTTGAACGAAATTCACGAAATTAGTCTTGGATTGAATTTACCATACCATCGATAAACACTTGTCCTTGTTGGAGCTTCATCACCAAAAATTGAATTAGGTTCATCCATGCACTGTTGCTGGAGTTAATCCACGTCGAAAGTTCTAAAAAATAATCGCACGAAAATTTTCACGATTCAATTCCATTTTTGGGCCGAGATGGATCTTTTAAGTTACTGTGAACAACACAAATAGCTCAAAAATGCCCAACTTTACGATAGAACTGTCAGGTGCCAGATTGCAACACTAGGGTTGCCAAATCCAGAAACTTGAAAGGCAACCATTGCATCCTATATCCAAGAGGAAAATTTGTCATCACAAATAATTTGCTGAAAAAGTTAGCTAATAACAGTAAACACAGCTTCTGTGCCTTCTTTATTGAGAGCATATTCTGCTACAGCTGATTTGTCGGTTTGTCCGAGTCGACAACTTCTCTTGTGTCAGAGAGACGAACAAACGGAAGGTACCGCAATGGAAAGTACATCAAGTCCGGCGGTGGCAAACTTTTTCATGGAAAATTTCGAACAACGAGCTTCAAAACAAGTGGCGGAATGAACATCTTGGATCTACATAGAGTGTACAGGAAAACAACACACAGACAGATACCTGAACAAAAACTCAAACCACCAGCCACAACAAAAGAAACAACATAATTAAAACGTTGGTTGAGATAGTACCACGTATCTGTGAACCTTACAGTCTTCCTGAGGAACTACACGTCTTCAGGTGATAAAGAAAACTTCATCAGGCTCAGACAGACAAACACTCGTATCGATCTACAAGGTTATAAACATCGAAGAACGTCGCATAATATTCTTGCGCCTTGGAAAAAAATGCTTTAGACTCTAGAGCATCGCGCAAGACCTTAACCTTGAATTTCCAATCGACCGCTCCTCCCTTATTCTTGTCGCTTGTTGCCATCTTCACTTACTACAACCAGCAAGTCACAATAAAGTCGCTCGCGAATCGTTTGGAATAATGAAACAACTTCAACCTTGGCGATTTCCTCCTTGTCACGACAGGTCTATTTGGAAATCGCCTAGAAACATCACGCCGCGGCTGGATTTCATTAAAATTGAACGAGCTGCCAGCTGTGCAAGTCACGGTTCAATACGTTTCATATATTATTGATCGGGAGATGCACTCTCGTACGAGCTGAAAATGAAAATATTCTCCATTTCCATGCACCGGTACGTGATCCGTATTTAATGCGGAATAGTTGATTTAATTATAGTGACGCTAGACTATCATAAATTTAATAACCAAATGGTAAATGTCGCAGTGTTCAGAATGGTCGAGAACAAACCCGTTTTTGAAAAAAAGTTGTTGACTTACCATTCAAAAAATCAATTAATCTTCGATATCAACCACATTGCGTCCAGGCCAAGTAAGCGGTCTCTGGAACAAAAAAAATCATCAATCATTAAGACATATCAACTATAAAGGCATCAACAAAAACGCAGTAAAAAATGTTGTCACGAAAAAATATAATTATTTCTCAAATATATTTAAAGTGTTACAGGAAATTATATGTATGAAAAGTTACAATAAGTAGTTCAGAAGATCGCGACGTCTAAGTTATATCATTTTGCATATGCCACATAATATGGCACATTCATTGTGAATACCAAATAAATCTCCATGACAGACGGACGAACACATATACGATAGAATTAAAACAATATATTATTCGGACACTTGAAAATCCTATTCGAAATGAACACGAGAAAATCCTATTTTAAACGGACACGTAAAACTCTGATAGAAACGGATACATGAAAATCCGATTCGAAACAAACACGTGAAAACCCGATTCGTAACAAACATTAAAATTCCGATTCGAAACGAACACGTGAAAGTCCGATTAGAAACAGATACATGAAAATCTGATTCGTGACAAGCACGTGAAAATCCGATTCGAAACAAACACGTGAAAACCCGATTCGTAACAAACATTAAAATTCCGATTCGAAACGAACACATGGAAACAGATACATGAAAATCCGATTCGTGACAAGCACGTGAAAATCCGATTTGAAACAAACACGTGAAAATCCGATTCGAAACAAACACGTGAAAGTCCGATTAGAAACGGATACATGAAAATCCGATTCGAAACGAAAACGTGAAAGTCTACTCCAAACGGGCACGTGAAAATCCCACTCGAAACAATCACGTGAAAATCCCACTGGAAACAATCACGTGAAAATCCGCCTCGAAACAATCACGTGAAAATCCGACTCGAAACAATCAAGTGAAAATCCGATTCGAAACAACGAATACATAAAAATCCGATTCGAAACAGACACGTGAAAATCCGATTCGAAAGAAATATGAACTCGTGAAAACCCAATTCGAAACGAACACGTGACAGTCCGACTAGAAACGGACCCGTGAAAATCCGATTCGAAAGAAACACGAACACGTGAAAATCTGACTTGAAACAAACATGTGAAAACCCAATTCGAAACAAACACGTGACAGTGCGACTAGAAACGGACTAACGAAAATCCGATTCGAGACGGAACATGAAAATCCGATTCAAAACGAACACGTGAAAATCTTATTACAAACGAACACGTGAAAATTCGATTCCAAACGAGCAGGTGAAAATTCGTCGTGAAAATCCGATAGTAACGGGCACATGAAAATCCGATTGGAGGCAGAATAATGATAATCCGATTCGAAACAAACACGTGAAAATCCTACTCCAAACTAACACGTGAAAATCCTACTCCAAACTAACACGCGAAAATCTGACTAGAAATGGACACATGAAAACCCCATTGAAACAAACATGTGAAATTCCGATGTTGACTGTCCGTTTACTTATCCACTATTCACCTACTACTCATGACATCAGTGACATGAGTAGATTTAACTTATTCGAGACATAAAGTCATAATTTTATAAATGAATAGAGTGCTTCTTTTGTGCTGTAGTCCAGATTGGTATTAAAGTAACTACGTGTATGCAAAGTAACCATGGGTTTCAAAGAAGTTCTACTACTCCTGAATATCGCAGTAAAAGTTCAAATAGTTATAATTAGAATGCTTTTACATTGAAGACTATATCAAACTAAAATTGATTAAACTGTCATTGAGATGCCAATTGAAAATTTTCAACTTAGATCATAGATATCCAAAATAGTCTCGTCTCAAAGGAACTTTGAACCAAAATAAAATGAAATACTGGGGAAAAATAGATGAAAGCTTCTGTTTTCTACGGATTTTGAAGGCGGTGAGTAATGTTTCCCTCTGAAAACGTCAAGAATAATATCAACCCAATTTTTGGTAGGTGAATACGTAACAAAACTTCAAATCACGTCAATGTTATTTATCGATTTCCCAGTTTGAAAGATTTTCTTCAAAACATCAATATCTCTAGGGAGATAGTAATCCTGTAGTTTCAACGTGCCTTGCCTGCATCCCCATCAAATATTTAAAAAAAAACGTCGTTT
The DNA here is from genome assembly GCA_015342085.1 of Leptinotarsa defecta. Classification (NCBI taxonomy): domain Eukaryota; kingdom Metazoa; phylum Arthropoda; class Insecta; order Coleoptera; family Chrysomelidae; genus Leptinotarsa; species Leptinotarsa defecta. Next base: position 7,850 of record WOGO01000554.1, on the reverse strand, counting down.
GACCCTTGCCGTGATTCAGGGGCATCTCAGCATTCGCTTTCCGATATATTTTACGATGCCAATAAGTACTAAATCATCTGTATACAGTCCGGATAAGGTTACTTTCCCGTCGATTTCCCCCTGAACTATTTCTTTTGAACGTCTAACTGATTTTCACACAGTAGACTTGATACACCTATAGCAACGCGTACTTTATTTTTTCTGGAGTTTATCGGTCGTGCCATAAATAGAGGAGAAGTTAATAGAGCAATAAAAAAATGTACTAAAGAGGCAATTTCGTCATATGATATAATGTGACATTCTTAAGGCATAGAGGTTGATTATCAACAAAGGTGACGTGTTCCGGCTTCCTAGTTGTTGAAAAAAGTATATACTGCCAGAACTTTTTGAACAATGAATGTCAAACTGAAGTTGGACGAATCAGTGTTTATTGGGTAGAATAAGGATAGTTTTTGAATAAATTTAGATGAAAATCAAGAGAACCTGCTCAATTCACAATTGGATTATTAATGGGTTTATAGTTTATGTATATAGATCCTGTATGTGTACTTATAGCTCTAACATCACCAAAATTCCTCATTGATATGAGGAGATTCAAAAACAGTATATGTTATAGTTTTAAAGGTACTAATTATTCAAATATCATTGTGAAATGTAGTGTTTACATGAATTGAAAATTGAATCGGACTCAGATCTGAATAATGAGACAATCTTAATACAAAAAAGTGTGTTTATGATCAGAAATTTAAAACCATAAACTAAAAAAAACATTACTTCAGAAGAAAAAAGTGAATCAAATGTAACGCTCCACTCAACTGCGTACATTGATCGAATTACATTTGCAAATTCTTTCCACCGGAATCGAAAACGAAATAGCAGCGAACTGTTAAAAAATTGGCGCCGAACGGTAGAACAACGTCAAAAATTAAAGTGAACGAAGCGTTAATTAAAAACTGCAGTCCTTCAAAAGGTCTCGATGAAAGAACCGTTGTTTTCCCAGCAGAATGAAGCGTGTCACAAGAATCAATGATAATTTTCGCTAACACAAGAGGCGACCTGAAGTGATTCGTCAAATTAGGGATGTGAATATTTCATTCTGTCATTCTAATCCGTGTGTTTGTTTGCTTAGTATTTGTCTGTCATAGACCCGTTTCGAAGCACCGCGATCGTATTTTTTGAGCATTATCTTCGACCAATCGACACGAGCCTTTTTTTTGAGCGATTGACAAATTGTGTGGGATCCAACGAGCACAAATTTTTTTAACAATTAAATATTTATACAATATTGAATGTATGCTGGTCCCACTAATGCCTAAGGTTGTCTCAATCTCACGATAGGTCACATGACGATATTGCAATATCAGTTCGTGCACAGCATCAATGGTTTTCGGAACAACTGATTTTAAACGACCTTCACGAAATTTGTCTTGGAGTGAACTACGACCACGATTGAATTCACGATACCATCGATAACCACTGGTCCTTGATGGAGCTTCATTGCCAAAAATTCAATTAAGTTCGTCCATGCCCTGTTGCTGAGTTAATCCACGTCGAAAGTTGTCAAAAATAATCGCACGAAAATGTTCAGGATTTAATTCCATTTTTGGGCCGAGATGAATCTTTTAAGTTACTGTGAACAACACAAATATCATGCGTATGCCAAACCATTCTGAGTACGTATAAGCTTTAAAATGTCCAACTTTACGATAGAGCTGTCAGTTGCCAGATTGCAATACTAGAGTTGCCAAATTCCGAAACATTAAAGGCAACCTTATTTCAGCAGGTTCAATTTTGGTTCTTTATTTTCTTTTATGTAATATGTCACAATTCGAAATCGTTCACGTTCTGCAAAAAGTGGCAAGCATAGGTAGAACTGGTCTCCTTCAAAACTTCTTGTGTTCTGAAATTCTTGATTTGGAATTTCTAGACGTTATTCCTATCTTAACTTTTGGTCACGATCCATATGTTGCTTGTAGACACCTGATTTGTTGTCTTTGCTGTTTGTTTTTTGTTCTCTATATATTTACCCAGGAGTAACCAGTCTGCGTTGTGTTTGAACTCTGGTTTTCAATGTGTATGAAAGATATTCAAGAGGAGGGGGTATCTGTCAACGCAATTAATCAATTAATACTGTAATGTTTGTTTGTACAACGGCTTATTTTATTTGTGAATTAAAAAGGTGTCAATTTGAAGAATCTAACGTCAAACATATGTTTGAAGAATATTATAAAAAAGGACCAATATATTTATAGTTTTTTCACGATTTTATAAACCAGAAACCAAATAAATAGATACATTTTGCTGAAAATCTAGGATATCCTAAAAATTGATGTCTGCGCAAATGAATTCGTGAACAAAATAAAATTAAAAACATGAACATTTGGTGAAACAATCTTATCCCACTTCTGAAACTCGACATTCTACAACTTTTTTTCTCCTTCAAAACCCCCTAGTGTATACATTTTCCCTCTGGCGAACAATTCCTACGTTTCCACAGCTCGATTCATCCCAGTTTAATTTAAACTCGACAAAGGACAACTACCTATTCGTTTCGTACGGTCATCCAATAGCAACATTTGTTTATTTAATTCGATTTGATAGGGGAGATAAACACAAAAAGGACTTGCTGCTGCTTTCAGAAGGGACAACCGTTTATCTTGAGCCTGTTGGAGTAAGTAGGATGGGAGTATCTGCAAGGCAAATATTTGACTGTTTACTTTAAAGTCTCTTATCTTATTAAGGACTGAGAGTTCGACGGTTAAACGGAAACATCAAGTCGAGATTTTGTTTGTGTTTCGAGTTTACGGGTGAAGGAAATTCTTTTTCTTATTATTTCATTCTTGCGGGGGAAGCGAGTTTGGAGAATAGGACCGAGGGGACAGATTTCGGAAGAGGACAAGCTTATTGAAATTCCTTTTTTAATGTCGGTATCTTGAGAAAATTGTTTACTCCGATGAGATATATTTTTTCGGTATAAATAGTTTATGAAATTATTTTAGCAATCGAAAAATATATTTAATATTGGTATGTTCAAACTATGATTTTCATTATTATAATGTTGTAACAGAGAATTTTTATTCAATGTGTTTGAAAAATTGAAATGTCGCGGTAAACTGTCGGCATAAGGCTGAAACTCAATCTGACTGACTATAAAAATCGTATGTTTTAAAGAGATATGATATGACTACTCAGAAATGTAGCAAGAGGTTGCGGTCTATTATCGAGATTCTAACTTACATACACCATTATGCGGACGATACCCAGCTGTACTTATCTTTCAATAAAGTGAAACCCGATGTTACCGTTGCTTTAAATTCGGATCTGGATTATTTGATAAATGTATCTGCAGCACATAATCTGAAGTTGAACGCGAGTAAGTCCAGTGCATTGTTTTTCGAACCGAACCTCAAACGTAATCTAGCCAGTACCTCAATCGACACCATTTTGGGTGGGGGAAAAATTCTCAAAAAAAAAAATGAAACAAAAAATCTCGGACTCTGGTTAGACAATGAATTTAGGTTCACAAAACATGTCAATCAACTTTGGAGAGGTTCATATAATACACCCAAACAACTTTATCCAAGTAGACAATTCATGAGTTCCGCTCTGAAAGTTCGTGTATGTGAATCCCTCATATTATCGAAACTGGCTTACTGTGACTACATTTATGGACCCGCTCTTCTGAGTGTTGACAGAAGTCGACTTCAAAAAATACAGAACTCTTGTATTAGAATTTCCTTCGGAATACGTAAATATGAGCACATAAGTCATAAATATCGGGAAATGCGAAAACTGAAATTGTTAGATATGAGAAAATTACATCTATTAAATATGACTCATAAAGTACTGAAATATAGAACACCAATGGCAATAAAACCTCCATTTTTCAGTGATCTTTCACGTACAACGCCTGTAAGTTCTATAATCAACTTCCGCATGATTACAGTACATATACTCTGATGAACAGAACAGATAATGACCAGTCAATCACTTTATGAATTTAAGGTACTCATTAATTTAATAGATCTCAGATAGCGAAATTATTCTACAATGTAATAGAATTATAGTCATCGTAGATATTATGGGTAAAAAAAATAAGAAAATTGTAAATTAATATTGTATTTCCGTGGTTGAGTTGAAAAACACCCACGGGTGACACTTCACCACTTTATCTTTGACGAATACCTATTATTGTTATCTCTTTACATATGTGTCCAAAGATGAATAAAGACGATTTATTATTATTATTATTTTATTATTATTATTATGTTTCTCTTAGATTGCATTTTCAAGCACTCATACCGTTACCTTCAATAAACTGTTTGCATTTCTGAGAAGATAAATGAATAAAATATAAAAAAAAATACTGAAACCGAAATATTAACAAAGAAAATAGTATCAAGAACTTGAATTGATACGAAATAGTCAAATGTAAGAGTATAAGAACGTCAACTAGCTGAGAAAAGTTGAATGAATAAATGGATTCAACAATAAGAAAAATTTGAATAATTTACAAAAAGTGGAAAAAAATTACGACAAGCGATGACAGAAAAAAAAGGTTTAGAATATTGGTTTCTGACTCTTCTACTTCACGACGGTTCGATTGTTAATATGATCATATTCGAGCTTTTCTTAATGTTATTCTGGCATTGGCGCATTCGCCAAGAATTAAATTCATTTGAATTGTATACTTTTCTATACACTTCGAATTCTATACCAAATTTTTCGTACTATGTATCGATGATAACTTGAATTTTCTAGACCTCGTTCAGGAGCTCAATCAAATTTGTCTTCGGGTTATGTGGACAGTGCAGTGCAGTGAAAGTGCATTAAACTGCAATTTCATATTATCTACTTGAATTCATCATTTTGAGGATATTTTAAACCTCCTCTCACACTATTGAAAATATATGGAGTCAGCAATCGGTACTTCCTAATAGTTTTCGCTTGTTTCTCCTGAGATTTTTTACTAGTGATTGTGATTTTCAATGGATTCAGTTAGCTACCCCACATTGCAGAACCACAAAAAAACCGTTCGCCAAAATAGTGAAATAGTGAAGTTCTGTTTCTGAACTAGTTGAAGTACCATAGGGTGTCTCAAGGATCCCATATGAGCCCAATATCATCCGATGTCTTATTGAACGAACTTTTGACTTCAGTTTCTGACTCAATAATACTACTCTACATACTACTAATACTACATTGAATTCAAATCCCTATCACCACTTAGTTTCAAGAAACATTTGAAGAGATTCATGCTACAATCCGGTTCTCTTCTTTTATAACAGTTATCAGTTGACACCTATACATATGTTTTTACAATAAATATGAAGAAATCATCAAATTTATCATCATATTTGTAACATAATTTTCCACACATAGAACATATAATTTTCATTTATTCGTTTATTGCCTTTCTTTTCTACTTTTCTTCTGCTTCTCTCCCTTTTTTCCTTTTTTTTTCTTCTTACTAGTTTTAATTAAGCAAACAATGTGTATTATTATAAGTTATCTCTTACTGGTTGGATGGAAGAGCAATTTCTGCCTTGATTCGTTATGCGCAGACGTTGAATTCTGCCATTTGTTAGATTAGATTAGTATCCCTTGTACTGAGTAACCTTTCAATAAAAGCATTTATTATTAAATATTCTAGTCGAATTATGGAATTTTTTTATTCAAATAAATTTCAAAATATTATAGTTGTCGAAAAAAAAATGAATTTTTGTAGAACCCTTCATGATAAATGAAACTGGTTATATAACACCAGTCGATTCTTTCGTCTATTCCAAAAGTGTAAGAAAAACATACTAATTTATGTGAATTATTATTGCCAATACATTGTCTTTGATAATCACAATTTCGGTGATTATGAGAAAAAATGAACTTCTGGTTTCAAGTCATTCAAAATGCTCTAAGTTGCAATTTGTTTTCAGTTTTTTTGGATAATCCTGAGAATTCTTAAAAAAAATTTATATTAAAAAATTATATTTTGTATAACGCTTTGAGGCGAATAATATTAGGCTCTTAGAAAATTTTGATACCTGTTGTAGTCTAGAGTTAAAAAAAATAGACTTTCCCCATATTCAATAATATGTTTCGAAATAAAGAAGTTGCAACAAAATATGTATTCAATTTTAGCACACTTCTGAGAACGAGAAATATAGTCTATGATTTTTTGTCACTGCGATTGCTGGAAAAACAGGTCTCCATGTTTTGATTTTCCTCAAAACAAAAACGTAGGACTGTATAATTGTATAAAATTCAGTGTTTCAAGATGGATTCAAAATAATATGAACAACAAAATTGTAACAAGAAAGAGGTAAGTACTGATTTTCGATTTTGAATACTTCCTTCAAAGAAACCATAGATCTACATAGCTGAACAAAAAAGTTGGGGGTTTCCAGAGTCTCCAAAAGTCGTAACATTATAACATACTTGACAAATCATTCAAAGCAAGAAGAATTCAACGATTTTTTCAATAAAAAATTTCAGTTTTAATTAGATTTAAATTGAATGATATATAAAGTAACGATTTCAGATATAATGGAAATATTATGGAAAAAGAACTGTGAAATTGATTTTGGTAGAAAGTAAAAAGGTGAGATTTTTTATTTTGAATAAGAATCGAATATTATTTTTTTTAAGTAAACGCGTAAATCGATTCAAAATATCCAAAACATTCTTAAGAAAAAAATTGTTGAATTTCCAATGTTCATGACGAAAATGAGATACAGCATTAATCCCAGGAATATTTTTGTAAATTCTATAACAAAATTTGTCACGTTGGAATATTACCAATATTGAAATGAATTGATAAGACTAAAATTCAAAGACTATACTTATTCTTTTGGTGAGCGCGCATGAAAAATAGCATACACTAATCTTGAATAACGCTACAGAAAAGAAGTCTGACCTGCCAGGATTACCCCTGAGGAGGGCTGACTTTCCAAAACGTTTTTTTTTTAAACCAACACACTTTTATATTCACAAGAGGCAAATCAATAAATAAACAGGTTCTTTCTCATGAAAAGACAATTAGCCGACATGTTTATGGACATAATAATCTCTTCTGTAAGGGTGGTCTCTGTATCGAGTAAATTTGTGTCCTTGAACCGAAATATCATTCACATCAGAATGAAAATAAACTTAATGGTTCACTGAAGTGGAACACAACAATAATAACGAATTGAACTCGTGATCTATTGTATATAGATGTGATTTGCACGGATCTCAATTCGAACTGGGGAAGTCGAAAAATAAAAAAAATTATGACATGGTAAACTTTGATGAAGAATAAATTTAGTTTAAAAAAAACTAAAAAACACCCTTTTAAAGAACATCGAACTGGAAAATTAAAAACAATTAAAAAAAAAAGGTTAAAACAATAACGAACGAAAAATACTAGTATTATTGTGAAAAAAGCGACGGGCCCTTAATATACAGAAAATATGGCACAGCTGCTTATTTAAAAAAAATATTTTTAACTTTTTATTTCGATGTTCTTAAAAAGCGTGTTTTTATTTATTTAAACTATATTCATTTTTTATTTTCGTATGCTATAAAAGCGTGTTTTTTAGTATTTTAAAACTATATTTATTTTATTTAAATTGTGGGATCAATCAGCCGTATATTGTTTAGTAAAATGACCATTGATATTTTCCGATTCCGGAGAGGGAGCCTGAAAATCAGCTACCAAGCCCAAGGCAGCAGGCGCGCAAAGAAGGGTTACAAATAAGGCAGCGGGCGCGAATAATGAAGAAATTCATGTAAAGTGGGTTCGAATTATATCAAGGAGGTTACGAACAGCACCATTTGTTCGCGAAAAGATCAAGCAATAATGTCGATAATTC